>CAUYRT010033053.1:0-52935 GCA_963574885.1 Lepilemur ruficaudatus
ATTAAGGTTTTTTGATTTTATCAGGGCTGCAATGGCAAGCATTGGGAGGCTTTAAAGCATTGAAGTGATATGACCAAACTTGAGATTTTTGCAAGATCACTGTGTTAGTTTGCTATTACTGCTGTAACAAATTACCACAAACAGTGGTTTAAAGGATATAAGGTATACGACTTTTAAAGAGAGTGGGAGCCATGCTTTACTTAGAAAATTTCCTTTCAAACTAATAGGCAAATCATTGAATTGTGAAGGGTTAATGCAACCTTATGTCAATTCAAATGTTGATTAACACAAAAATTTAAACCCACCTAACACCCTAGCTGAATATAACTTAAATGTGGCAATAGCTTTGTGCCTATGAATTACTGACCAAAGTTAATGTTCCGTGTTTGTCTTTCTTTAGTTTCTTTTATTATGCAATATCTTCCACATCCTTGCCAGTTACATTTCAATAGTTACCTGATGTGTGCATGAAAACTATAAATGACTGTGGGAACATACCCTAGAAGGTTCTCTCTCTCTCTCTCTCTTTTTTGGTAGTGTACCTAGTATCTGGTTGTTAAAAGTTATGCTGACCAAAAGATTTTATGATGCTAGAGTCTTTTAGAAGCTATGCAAGAAATTTTATAACAATATCCTCCCTCAGATGAAAACAAATATCCTAAACAATGGTTTTGAATATTAACAACTATCTTGAATATGCAAATACCACAAAATATATTTCTTTAGGCATCACTGGCTTTTTGGCCTCTAATTGGTTTTCTTCACCTTGTTAGCCCTCCTTGCTGGCATCTGTCACAGTGAGGCCAAACCTCACAGGAAACCTTATAAATCTTAATGTTACATGTATTCTACATTTTATAAAATCATGTTACATTACAGAAGCAAATGTGAAATCCACGGGTTTATGTATTTCCACTCCTTGCTATACTACTCAGAAAATCTGTAAAATAAGTAAGATTTACTTCACTTTCTTAAGGCTTGGTTTATCTGTACAATGTGCATGATAACACCAATTTTACAGGAGTGTGGTAAGAAGTAAATGAGATAAGCACAGTTAGCTGCACAGTGATGCTACTTCCCTTTATAGTTTCTGTCCATAATATCAACTGATAACACATGCCATAGCACCAAACTTCTGCATTCTTTCAAATCTCCCAAACTACCCATGGATTGGAAGAATCATCATTATTAAAACGTCCACACTGCCTAACATAATTTACAGATTCAATGAAATTCCCATCAAAATACCAATGTCATTTTTCACAGAAGTAGAAAAACAATCCTAAATTTCATATGGAATCAAAAATGAACCCAAAATAGCCAAGGCAATCATAAGCAAAAATAACAAATATGGAGGCATCGCTTTATCTGACTTCAAGGCTATAGTAACCAAAACAACTTGGTACTAGTATAAGAGCAAACACATAGATCAATGGAACAGAATAGAGAACCCAGAAATAAAGCCATATAGTTACAGTCAACTGATTTCTGACAAGGCACACAAAAACAGACACTGGGGAAAGGACACCCTATTCAATAACTGGTGCTGGGAAAATTGGATTGCCACACACAGAGGAATGAAACTGGATCCCTATCTCTCACCATATAGAAACCTTAACTTACCCATGTTTCTAAATGCCAAGTCAATCTCCCTGGCTTTTCTTGTTCATTTCTGTTCTTCCCACTCTTGCCAACCATTTGGGCCCCAATACACTGACCGGATGTCTAATTTCCCAGACTAGTTATCACCTTGAACTCAGAACTCAGGTGTCCCTGGTCTTTTAGTTCCCCTCTGCCCCAGAAGTTGCCTTGAACTCGTTGCTTTCCTGAACACCCTAATTTCTTGCAAGAATCAGTAATATCATAAGTAGATAAGTAAATAAACAAATCAAATAAAATAATAGACTCTTGTATTTATGCTGACTCAGGGTTTCTTACTCCTACTCTCATGGCTGACTCTGCTTCTTACCTTGACCTGCATTTGACCTTGTCTTTTCTCTATTTACCACCCAAATCCTGCAGCATCCACACCCAGTTGCTGCTAAAAAGATCTGCTTTCATCACTTCATTTTCTCTCCACTCAGGGACCCATGAAATTCAACCACTTAATACAATGGCTCTCAAATTATACATGTCTCTCACTGGCACCCAGGTGTTCCTTGTAAACTATTAATAATGGGAATCTTTTTTCCGTTATATAGAAAAATTAAATGAATGGATTGAATTTCTTCATTGTAATGCTATTCAATATTTCCATTAGTCATAGCACACAGCTAAAGCCTAAACACTCAATGGGCCAATGAGTAAGTATTTTTTTTTTTTGACTTAACCAATGTTTGTGGTTTGGGATTTATATGAGATTAAAAGCAGGCTCCCAAAGATAAAGAGATTTGGGGATTTTTATGGTCACACTGTGGTCTCTTGAAACTTTGAGAATATGATATAATAAAATAAAATGTTAAATAGCTAGCTATATATCTATCTACTATATATAATAAAATACATATAGTTGTACTATGTATAACTAATATATATACCTACAAATATATATATTTGTGGTCATGAATATAGCAAAATATAAATAAATCAAAACCACTCTCCTAAAACACATAAACACACACACACACACACACACACAAAAGTATTACTCATGGAGTGGTTGCTTTTGCTAGTGAATATTTATAATCCTAATATTTTTACTTTATAAATTAGAATAATATTTTCTACATTACCTTAATTCTTTTTCTCTTTATCTCCTTTTATTTTTTCAGTGTTTGGAATATAAAATCTGTATGTTTTTGATTAAAATAAACAGTCTCTTTCTGTTAATAATCAGAATTAATTTTAGACAAGGCTAGGACAATAATTCCTTTGGAAATATGCCTAAGAGACCCATGTATGTCTGGTAACACTTAAACCTACACTAAATATACTATTATATATTTATCAGATAACATATCTGTTTATATCAAGCTTTACAATAACTCACTCTCCTGCATTAGGCAGACATATGGATTGTTTAATGACATTGGCATGTCTTATGTCTCCAGAGGAGTTTGCTGCCAAGGCATCCACACACTATAAAGAAATTATAGATGCATTTTTTGAATATGGAATACATTTTGGAATGACAGCCTGGCTCAGTTCCATGATCTAAAAATGAATGATAACGCTTTTTTAAAAAAGTCTGGTTAAGAAAAAAATTCTAAAATACTGATTTACAATGATCCTTAGACTTGTTTTAGTTACTGAAAATTTAGTAGCCCTGGTAACTTACTCTGTTAATCTAGATGATACTCACTATTCTATTTGCTGCCTTTCCAAACCAGTAATCTGGGGAGGTGTTTATAATAACTGTTTTCCTTAATCCCCTGCTGAACTGATAAAGGTGATTTTCTCAAATCAGGAGGAAAGAGTCATTCCAAGTAATCACTGATGATAACAATTGCTGGACAGACTTCAGACCTCTAAAAATAGGAGGGCATTAGTTCCTACCTCCATAAAAAGAATCTGATGTCAGCAGTGTCAGAAAATGCAACCTAACCAGAGTGAAAACACCCTATGGGGTTATATAACTCACTGGAGTCATTTTCAGGTTCTGCATGTAAATTGTATAAAACTCCCAACAATATAATCCTCAGGATATGGGGATGATTGGCAGGCTGCAAAGCTTTTTCTTTAGACTCAAACAGTTCTTTGATACAAACAATATTTTTCATTTCAAAGGTAATTGTTGGTAGCCAATAGGCACTGATAGTCCCATGTGGGTAGCACAATAAGTACATTGCCTTTCAAAAAACAGTATTGCTTTTCACGTGATAGAGACCATTTGTGCAATTGAAAACCCATTCAGAAAGCACACTGATAGACAGACCCTTTAAAATTCCAAGATGTAAATGTATTAAAGTGCACTATCAGACAGGCTGTCACACAAAGGCTCCTTGGAAAATAATCTAATATATATATTCAACTATTATTGTATTTACTTTTTTGGCAATAATTCCTTTTCCCTTATTTTGCAATCCACTTAGTGGAAAGCCTCAGCTGTGTAGCAGCTGAAACAAAGACAAGCCACAGCCCTGAATTTCGTATTTTATGATTGTCTCAATTACTGTTTCCCACTGTCCCATTTTTGTTTCTTACCAGAAATTTGTAAATAACCTATAGGACACTGAGATGATAAATGATTAAATAACTTATCCCTGGCTAAAAATGTCCAGGAAAGTAGATTTTTTAAAATAAATCTTATAAATCATCTCTTTTTATCTTGCAGGGTGAATTTGTTTTACATCAAATGGCATTCTTTTCCTTTTCATTTTATTTCTACTAATAATTTTCTAGTAGAGTAGGCAAGTAAGAGATATCTTCAGTCTGTGAAATGTTGGAATATTTGTACTTATTGACAGAGCTGAAGAAAACATATGATAATAGAGTCTAACAAAATTAACTATTAAAAAACATAAAGCCAAGAATAAAGGATTCTGCATTATCACTCATCAAGAGATTAACCATAATCCTATTAAGAAATCAAAGTACATTTCTAAAAGAATTTCACACTCAAAACTCTGAGTGATCAGTTGTCTGAAAGAAAATCAATTCTTACATTGCATCAAGAACAATCTTTAATGAATCTCTACAAAACTATTGACAGCTATGCAATTAAAATAATAAAAGTTAAATGACAGTCTTGAGGCATGATTTAATCAATTCTTATAAAATGAAAATTGAAAAGCTTATTTAACAAGGTCTTGGTACCTGGGAAGAATTAGGTCACAATAAAATACTGGTGTAGGAATTGATTTTTTTTTTTTTCGTATTGAGTCACTGTGTGACCTTCAGCTAGTTGCTTAATCTCTCTGTGTTTTTTGGTTTTTTTTTTAATTTCTGTGAAAATGAGAGTTTTAAATCAACAGAGATGCCAGAAAGACTGAAGACATCATTTTCCTAAAAGCATCTACAACTATTGAGAAACATACATCTATGTACTAAAATTAAAAATCCGTATTTCAAATTAATGCTCTTACTATTTATTACTAGAAAGGCTCATGCTCTCTAACACAAATGTGGAGATTTCAAGTGTTATTTTTTTATGAGTGTCTTGAGGCTCTTTCAGTTTTCCCAGGATGGATTTTTGCTAATCTAGTGTCTAAGCTGTATTTGTTATACCAAAATTATCATTGCCGTCCAATAGTCTTCTAAAAACGTTGACTAAACTCCAGAATGCTTGTTAATGACAATGCTATAATAATGCCTTATATATGCATACCAGTTTGCACTTTGCAATCTAATCTACATAATGCTCTCTTGGTTAGTAAAAGATTCTGTTTGAAGGGTGTCGGTACACTTGCTATGACCTCAGTCCTTCTGTGTCAGGGCATGGGTGGAGCTTGCCATCCAGAAATGGAAAATATCTAGGATTTTGAAGCTTGAGCTAGGCATACGATTCACTAGTGTATTCATCTTCATTGGATAGAATCACACACATTTGATTATGGCAGGGGCGTTAACTCCACTGCCCACAGGGGTCAAGCTATCTACAACAAGTGAAGTAAAATGGGTGTTGGAGGGTCAGGGACCGTTCACATCCTGATTGTTCTCACTGTTGCCATGTGGGAACTCAAGCCCAGTACAAGCTCTGCACAATTCTCAAGAAAAACATGAACTCTGTATACATACATGTAAAAATATCCTAATTTTTAAAAATAGTAACCCTTTAAAATATTTTGAGAACTCTGTGAGATATCTCTGTGTTATGATATGACGATTGTTCTACTTGGAAGTCTCACATTATCAAAAGATTCTTGATAAAACTTGTTTCAATGGGGAAGTGGCAGTTAAATGCTTGGGAGTTTTAGTCTCTCTATAACACAAGTCTTCACCCTGTAAGAATTTCTCAATAATTCTGAGTTTCATCATTGTAAATGTAGTTCTGTAATGCCTAAACATCATGGAGGGGGTTGACTTCATATTGACTTTTGCTCAAGAGTAACATATTCTATCACAAGCCCTATCACCAATACAGCACTTCTTAACATTTCTGTCACTGTCCTCATCGCTGTTAAGATAATGCACAAAGTCACACAAACAAAAGAGAACAATTTTCATCTCACTCTGAGACACCCATTCCTCCTGCAGAAAAACAAAATACTTCAAAACTTTCCAATTACAATCTCTTCAGCCCTTCCAGTTCAAAATCATATCTTTTGGCTTGAACAGTCTTGTTTTAGAAATTACTAAGGCAATCCGAAGTTCCATCCTTATTGGATCTGCTTCTTTCCTCTCCTCCTGCCACCCCCGCCAAGGCAGCTTCTGGTTCCAAGGGCTATTTTCTATACTGGTGATGGGGTAGTTGGGGCCCAGGGTCTTCACGCTCGTTTCTGGATCCTCATTGACCAACTGTGGGTGTCCCACTCTGGTGCCCAATAACGAAGTGCTCACTCACTGAAAGTCACTTACTGTTCCTTAGGCTTGTACAAAGCTTGTTGAGTATTCCACTGAATAGCCAACACTCCTTGCTAACAAGACTCTACTTCTATTATTATTATTATTATCATCATAAAATATGCATATAATAAAATTTACCATTTTAACGATGTTAAAGTGTACAATTAAGTGGTATTAAGTGCATTGGCAGTGTTGTGCAATCATTACCACTGTCTGATTCCAGAACCTTTTCATCACTCCAAATGGAAACCATGTACTCAATAAGCAGTCACTTCCATTCCTTCCTCTCTGCAGCCCCTGACAACCACCAGAATATTTTCTGTCTCTATGAATTTTCCTATTCTGGATATTTCATGTAAATAAAATCATATTACATGTGGCCTTGTGTGTCTAGCTTATTTCACTTAGCATAATGTTTTCAGGGCTCAGCCATGTTGTGGCATGCATCACTACTTCATTCTTTTTTATAACTAAATAATATTCCATTGTCTGGATATATCACTTTTTTTTTTTTTTGGTTTATCCATTCCTTTCATGATGGAAATTTGGCTTGTTTCTACCCTTTGGCTATCACGAGTGAAGCTGCTATGAATAATTGTGTACAAGTTTCTATATGAAGACTCGTTTTCAATTCTTTTGGGTCTATTCCTAGGAGTAGAATTGCTGAATCAAGTGATAATTCTTTATTTACCTGCTTCTAATTTTGCTGGCATGTAGATCCTCTCATTCTCAGCTGCTTCCTTCATCTGACTGCTAGTTAATGATGTCTAACCCACAGTTTTCACTCCGGGGGCACTTTGCTTCTCATTACAGAAGATCCTTGCCAGGCCTGCAAGCTTGAAACTCAGCCTTCTGGATGGAGAGAGGCACTCAGAAATCCTCAAATATCACGTGTAACACATGTAGACATATAAAACCAGCAGGACTCTTTGAAGCTTATCCCTTACCTCGTTCCTTCAATGCCGTTTCACTACTCCTAAGCCTTACTGAATGTGCTGGGAAAGTGAAACATCCACCTTGATGTTCTCAGACTCTCCCTCCACGTCTCTGAGGATACTACAGGTATTTGTTCTTATTACGCTTTCCCCATGACCCCCCACCCCCACTTACACACACAAATATGCATATAACTTATCTGGGTGTTTCTATTCTCCTCCCTTGGCAGGTTGTTTCAGCTCTGCAGAGGACAGGACACTTCCCTCTGGCCTGTTATCCTTTCTGTTATCCTTCCATAACTGGAAGCACATCTACTTCCTGACTGGCAGGGACTTCCATTACATTACATCGTATTCTTTCATGAGGTATTGTTTGCCCTTCTTTCTTTCTTTCTTTCTTTTTTTTTCTTATAAGCCTTTATGTTTTTAGAGAAGTTTTAGTTTCACAGCAAAATTGAAAAATTGAGAGGAAGGTAGATTCTCATGTATCCTTCCCCCTACACACACACACACACACACACACACACACACACACACACACGGCTTCCACCATTATCAACATCCCCCAGCAGAGAGGTACATTCTTTGCAATTGAAAAACCTACATTGACACATCATTATCATCCGAAGTCCATAGTTTACCTTAGGGTTCATTCTTGGTGCTGTACATTCTATGGTTTTGAACACAAGTAAAATGGTATTATCCACCATTACAGTATCATACAGAATATCTTCACTGCCCTCAAAATCCTCTGTAATTACCTATTCATTCCTTCTTCCCCCAACCCTGGGAAAGCACTGATTTTCAATATTTCCATAATTTTGCCTCTTCCAGAATGTCATATAGTTGGAATCCTGCAGTATGTAGCCTTTCAGATCAGCATCTTTCACTTAGTAATAAGCATTTCCGTCTCCTCCATGTCTTTTTCACAGCTTGATAGCTCAATTCTTTTTAGTGCTGAATAACTTTCTGTTGTACGGATGTACCACAGTTTATTTACACACTCACCTTACTGAAGGACATCTTAGATGCTTCCAAGTTTTGACAATTATGAATAAAGCTGCTATAACTATCCATGTGCAGATTTTTGTGTGGACATAAGTTTTTGATTCCTTTGGGTAAATACCAAGGAGGCCAGTTGCTAGATCACTCATATGGTAAGACTATGTTCAGTTCTGTAACAAACCACCGAATTGTCTTCCAAATTGACTGTACCACTTTACATTCCCACCAGCAATGAAAGACAGTTCTTGTTCTTATTGCTACACATCCTCTCCAGCATTTGGTGTTGTCATGTGCTGGATTTTAGCCATTCTAAAAGGTGTATAGTGTTATCCCATTGTTGCTTTTATTTGTATTTCCCTGATGACATATGTCGTGGAGCATCTTTTCATATGCTTTTTTGACACCTCTACGTCTTCTTTAGTGAGATGTCTGTTGAGGCCTTTGACACATTTTTTAACTGGGTTTTTTGTTTTCTAATTGTTGAGTTTTAAGAGCTCTTTGCATATTTTGGATAAGAGTTCTTTATCAGGTATATACTTTGCAAATATTTTCTCCCAGTCTGTGGCTTGTCTTTTAGTTCTCTTGACAGTGTCTTTCACAGAGCAGAAACACTGTCCTTCTTTCTTGGAGCCATAATGGCAGAAGGGCTGCAGGGCCATATGATTTAGGCTCTGATTTAAATTATCTTCTTTTCATATTTAATATCAGTCTATATAATACAAATCACGTTCCTTAATTCATTGGTTAATTTGCATTCACTTTGTTTTGGGAATTCTTACACTTTAAGAAAAATTACATGCATTTTTAAACATCTGGAAAAATAAAGATCTCAGGAAAATTTCAACTGGGTCCACATGTCCCAAACTCATATTCGCCAACTTGTTTAATCTTCCCATGGCTTTATGCATGACAACTCTTTCATTATGCTGTAGGTAAATTTCTACGACAATCATCCATTTGACTCCCTTGAAGTTGCAGCCCCTGAAGCTGTGCCAGCAAACACATTAAAAAAATGTTCATCATCTCTAATCATTACGAAATGCAAATCAAAACCGCAATGAGATATCACTTATCTGCAGTGAGAATGGCCTTTATCGAAAAGTCCCAAAACCATAAATGTCGGTGTGGATGCAGAGAGATATGACCACTTATACACTGCTGGTGGGACCACAAACTAGTACAACCTCTTTGGAAAGTAATATGGAGATACCTCAAGAGCTACAAGTACAACTACCATTTGACCCAGCAATCCCATTACTGGGCATCTACCCAAAGGAACAAAAGACATCTGCACTCGAATGTTTATAGCAGCACAATTTCCAATTGCAAAGATGTGGAAACAACCCAAGTGCCCATCAATACATCAGTGGATTAATAAAATGTGCCATATGTATACCATGGAGTTCTACTCAGCCACAAAAAACAGTGGTGATCTAGTACCTCTTGTATTATCCTGGATAGAGCTGGAGCCCATTCTACTAAGTGAAGTACCACAAGAATGGAAAAACAAGCACCACATGTACTCACTATCAAATTGGTATTAACTGATCAACACTTAAGTGTACACATAGTAGTAATATTCATCAAGTGTCAGGCAGGTGGGAGGAGGAGGGGATGGGTATATTCACACCTAATGGGTACTGTGTGCACCATCTGGGGGATGGGCACACTTGAAGCTCTGACTCGGATGTGGCAAAAGCAATATATGTAACCTAAAGATCTGTACCCCCGTAATATGCTGAAATAAAAAAAATTAAAAGTTAAAAAATGAACTAAAATATTAAAAAGGAAAATACAATTAAGTTCAATAGATTACCAAGGTAAAAAAAATGCTTTCTAAGGCAATTCTTTAACTCAATTATCACCATTACACTTACTGTGTACGTTATAGCTGCCAACATTCCAATCAAGGTCAGAGAACTAATAGAAAATGACAATGCAGCTAAACCATCTGTAAAGAAAGAAAAACTTTTAAAAAAATGTACATATATACTACGCAAATGTTAATATTCAGCAAATCAATACAAAATATAAAAAACTAGTCTCCTTAGACATTCTTGAAGGAATAAAAACCAATATATCTTACCGTGTCCTTCAAGTGCTAACTTCAAGTGGAGAAAAGAATTGTAAAGAGCTCTTTGCAAATTGATTTGTAAAAGATCTTTCAGACTAGCTAAGATTTTCTTTCCTTCACCTCTTAAAATTAAGAGGAAAATTACTAATTATTGGGCCTAAAAAGAAATAACAAAATATGAGATGCTCAAAAGGTAATGAAAAGATCACCTGGCTTTTCTCAATGACAGACCCTGAGAAATAACATTATGTAAGAAAGCTGTTGACCTTGATTGTTCTCCTTTCTCCCCTCAATCTTGATACTTAGTTTCTTTGTTCTTAATTTTCAGATAAGTTTTTAATATATACCCTAAAACTAAAATCTTAAAGAGTTTATTTCACTTTTTAATTTGAAAGGACTAATTTACCTACTTAGTAGAAAAATAAAAGCAAACACCATGGAAAATAGATTCAAATGTAACATCAAAAAAGGGAATACTATGTTAACGAGTTGTATTTAGGAAATTATTTAAAGAAAAGCCAGTGCCTGAGGGCAGGGGTGATACTTTCACATAAATATATCAGATTATATACAAAATACTATGAAAATCTGAATATTCTTAACTAGGAGTAATAATTTTTCCAGATTAATACAGGTCCTATTGGGCTTGTATTGATCTAGTTCAAATGCAGGTCCCATGGAATCAAATATAAGGTTTTGATTAATGAATTAACAATAATCTTTTATAAATACTAATAAAATTATAATGATCTATCTTCTTAAAACTCATTTCTCATTTTTATATGAGGTCTGTCCGGAAAGTATCCAGCCATTGTTAATATAACAAGAACAGTTACATGACTGGATATTTTCCAGACAGACCTCGCATAACACATAAAGTTAAGTATGTTTTTAATACAAATTCACAACTTCTGCAAGGCAAATTTTTATAATTTTTATGCCTTACTTTTTTATGCTTTAATTTTTTAAAATTATATTTTATCAAATCAAAGAAATTTTGATGCTGTTACTTTCTTGTTCTTACCAGAAGTATTGACAGAAGGTTTTCATATATCTAGGACAGGTCTGGTATCTGGCTGACAGCAATTTTAAAGTACTATCATCACTTATAAAATACATCCCAAAAACAGAGACATAAAAATCTCAAAAATTATGTGTCTTAGAATTGATAAAATGGAGTATTATGCTAACATATATGGCCAATCACAAAGTTAATATTACTAATAGTCAAAATCACCCAAACCAAATTATGCAAAATTGATCATTATGAATTATTCCCATTTGGGTAAAGGATGAATAACCATGTGCTAAAGACACTTGAAGATAAATTCTCTTGACATGGTAGGGTCTATGATGTGGGCACATACATATCTAGGACACAATAAATAGATCCTATTGATAAACAAGTTATAGCATATTTATAAAATGTATCACTCTCCTATAATAAAAAGGAACTAACTACTTACACATATGAATTTTAAAGCATTAGTGAAAGAAGTCAGAGCCACAAAAAAAAAAATCACATTATTCTATGTATGATATTCAAAATAAAGCAAAAAAAGTGGCAAAAATTATACCAGTGGTATCTCTCATGGGAGGTAATATTAATTGAATAAGCATACTGAGAAAACTTCTGGAGTGACGGGTGTGTTCTATACCTTTAATGTAATCAGTCACATGTATACATGTATACATAAGATCTATATATTTTACTATTAATACATGTAAAACATATTTTAAAAAGGTTAAATATCCTTCATGCCTGAAAAACACAGGAACATGTGGTAATGGACAAATAAGACTAGAATTAAGAAGAGTTGGGTGACTGTTTTGAACCTAAAAAGACAGCTGATCCAAAGTGATAAGCAAAATGTACTCTAGAACATGGTGTTTAAGATTTGAGACAAAAAAAAAAGGCTAAAGAGAATGAAATTACAGAAATCAGAATAATGCTACCTACCTAATCACTGATTCAAGTTATACTAATTAATACCCAAAGTATAACTTATGAAATAATGTTTAGGGCAGAAGATTAATTACTAAAAATACATGAAGGAACTAATTAGAAGAAAAGAAGCAATTTATTTCTCAGCAATAGAATCAAGGTGCATAAATCTTAACAATTCAGTATTAGTAGATGCCAGGCCTACAATCCTTATTCTTGCTGGTATCAGCAAGATATTAATGGACCACAATTTATAAGACAAAATCTTAAGTGGAAAGCAAGAAAATTAAGAACTTGTACAGCAGACTCCAAGATGTAATTTAATTATCATTTAATATTTTATCTGGATAAAAAGAAGTACTGATCAAAGAATGTACAGTACCTATTAGAACAAATACAAAAGCAATAAACTTTTTCAATATAATGTTTATAAAAATAAGTATTCTAGGTTTCCTTGAAAATCAAGTTACTACATTCAAATGCACATGAAATTCTGAGTAACACGGTACATATTCTTATTTAACATCATTTTCTAATGCCAAAGCTATCTTAACCTAACCCCCTGAACCTGCCTAGCTTTTTTTCCTCCAAAGGAAAATTTTTGGAAAAGCAATTCCAAATGTTTTGGTGAGGTAAATTTATAATAAAACATTATTTAAGCCATATGAAATCTCTGTAATTTATATTCTGCATAAAAGATTACTTAATCTCAAAAATATATATAGGGTTCTTACTAATTAAAAATTAACAATAAAAACCAATACATCCAGTACGTTTCGTTAACATATTATTCTATATTACCCTAAGTGAATTAAAGGTCACACAGAAATTATAACACCTTCACTGCTAAAATACTTTGACAAAAAGATTAAATTTTTTTTTCAACATGGTAATTTTATAAAGCAGTCAAGAAACTAGCTACATAATAGCTAAATAGCTAGAAGTGAGCCTTAACACCACAAAGGTCCTAATCTGTCTAGAATACATTTAACAAGTTAGAAAAATCGTGGGGTTGAATTCTTAACAAGGTAAAAACAGGCTTTCTCAAAAGTCCCAAGGATCAGGAAATACAAATTACTGTGAGTTTTTTAAAAAGAATACTTACGACTACTTCCAAGTTCTTCAAACAGAAACTTCACTTTTTCCCATTCTGTAGAATTTTTGTTATTGGGAACACTCAATGGAACAAAAGCACTACAAAGCAGAAAATAACTTTGTTTAATGGCTTTAAAGATAGAAGGTTAAATAAAATGGTTTGAAAAAAATGTTCAGTAATTTTTTAAAACAAACATCAACTTTTTCCCAAAACAACCAATCTGCAACATGCACAGAAGGGTGCACCTGAACTACCGACACAGTTTTCCCATCTTAACAGTAGCTTCTTTATGCCAGCAGTGAAGAAGCCTGGAGAGCAAGTGGCAATGAAATTGCAAAAGGCATTTTCCAAGGCTTGAGAATTGAATATTGCCTTGCAAGAAGTGGTCCAAAGCCTGGAAGAAATGGTAGTCACCTGGTGCAAGGTCTGGTGAATACGGTGGATGACAGAGAGGTTGCAAGTCCAGCTTCTGTGGTTTGAGCAGCATTGTTTGTGTGATGTGACATGTGGTTGAGTACTGTCTTGCAAGAGAATTGGCCTGTCCCTATCAACCAATCTCAGCTGCTTAATCAAAAGCATTCTCATCATTTTGTCCAATTGGTTGCAGTAGACATCCACTGTAATCAACTGACCAGGGTTCATGAAGCTTGTAGTGAATGATAACAACACTGGACCACCAAACAGACACCATTAGCTTTTTGGGATGAATATTCAGTTTTGGACTGTGTTTTGACACTTTGTCTTTAACCAACCATTGAGCCGAATGCTTGTGATTGTCAAAAAGATTCATTTTTCATCACACCTAACAATATGGTGTAGAAGTGGGTTGCCTTTATGTTGTGACAGTAAAGAAAGTCAAGTTTTGAGACTATTTCTCTTCTGATGCTCATTTAATTCATGTGGTACCCATCTATCCAATTTCTTTACCTTGGCCATTTGTTTCAAATGGCCCAACATTGTTGGAATAATAACACCAAACCTTGCTGCTAATTCACGCGTAGGTTGAGATGCATTTGCTTCCACTACAACTTTCAGCTCATCATTATCCACCCTGGTCTCAGGTCACCCACATGGCTCATTTCCAAGATTAAAATCACCAGAATGGAACTTCTCAGACCATCTATGTACTGTGCATTCATTAGTCACATCCTTCTCAAACACTTCATTGATATTTTGAGCTGTCTGCGCTGCATTGGTTCCACAATAGAAAACAATATTCAACAATAACATGAATTTTTGACTTATCCCAGTTCTGAAAGGCAGAGTAAGAACTTGTTCTTCTACCATCAATATCTAGAATTTATCTCTTTTTAGAGCACTTAAACATTGTAATTCAAGATATTTATTTGCATGTCTTCCTGATGTGAACCTAGAGGACAAAAACTATGATCCTCAATCTGTAGCCCCAAGACCTAGCACAGTATCCAACACACAAGTGCTCTAAAAATTTATGAGCTGTATGAAGTAGTTAAACCTACTTCATACCTCTGCCCACCACCTGTCAAGATGAGGAAGAGAAAATGCCTGCTGTCGTAAATGTCCGAGCCCCTAGTTCTTGGTCCTGTCCCTCAGAACCTTTGTATGCTTTGCACAAAAAATGTTGGAGCCTTTGCACTCAATGCCAAGTTTTTGTTACAGATTAATTTTTCCATAAAACCATTTTGAACCAATCAGTAATTTTAAAGTTTGGTTTGTTCTAAATGTAAGAGCCCAGACTCACGTTCTAATAAAACAGTGGCAGCCTAGGAGTGGGGCCTTGTTCTGTTAGGACCAGGAACCACCTGCAGCTGGACTGGGTGATGGGACAGTGTGCAGCCCTCCTGCCCTGACCTGAGCAGACTGGGAGGGGCTGGCAGCAGAAGGCTCCCTGCAGGAGGGTGGTCACCGGAGTTTGAGTATCAAATTCACAGACCACCTCTGCCCCCCAGCCCCTGTAAACATGAGAACGGGCTCGTGACCGCCTAGCCCCTCAGGACAAGATGACAGTCTGAGACGTGGCTGGGCTTCAAGTGGTCCAGGAGCTGCTGCCGGGCTTTCTCTTGCATTAAGAGTTGGTTCCTGGTGCCCCCACAGGCCATCTTTGCCATAAAATTATCTACCGTTTAATCAGCAAAAACACATCAATTAAACTAGGAGTATGCTACCTCCAAAAATATTTCAAGAAATTTACTCGATCACTTAACCTAAATGTATACCTAGTTCAAATATGTACATATGGTAAGGAGAAGAACATTGCCCTGGATAACCAAAACACTACTAGTCTTCAGTTCACTATTCTTTTATTCTGGCAACTGCAAAGATTTGTAGTTCCATTCTGATGGTTCTCAGTCATGTTCTAAATAGGGCTGGTGAACTACTGGCAGCCCGTGTTAATAAACTTTTATTGGAACACAGGCATGTTCATTTGTTTATGTACTGTCTATGATTACTTCAAAGCTACAAGAGAATAGCTGAGCTATAGAGATCATATGTATCATAAACCTGAAATACTTATTATCCACCCTTTAAGAAAAGTTTGCCAATTCCTGTTCTAGATAATTTAGGTTTATAGACAAGGGACCTCCACATTAACAAAACAAATTAACATAAACAGATTTGCCTTTCTTTAGAAATCCAAAAGAAAAAAACTTTAAAAAATATATTCAGTAGCAAAAATAAATAATAAAACCATAAAAAATATCCTTTCAAAAAGTACTCTTTTATGACACATCAAGCCAGGCAAAGGGAATTAGAAATATGAGGTGACTATAAAACATTTGCATTCTAAGAACTTTTAGAACTAGAAAAAGTTACTGAACAATTTTATTCCCATTACAAATTACATGTAATAAAATTTTTTACTTATTGAAAGTTATTTATTAAAATTTGTGATACTAAATTATAAACAGAAACTTTTTAAAAAGTATTAGCATCTAATGTATTTCCTAAGATAAAAAATAAAAGAATCAAGACCTATTTTAACAAGGATGTCTTTCATTAACAAGGACAAATTTTAGATGCATAAATGTGCCAAACTTCGTTGATACTAGTATAAAAACTTAAGAAGAATTAAGGAAGGAACTCATTGACAAAGATTTAAAGACTGATAGGTCAAATCTGAAAAGATGCAAGGACAAGGATTTTCACCAAAGTGTTGTTTATAATAATGGGAAAACTGCAAATATCGTATATGTCCAGGTAGTCATTACTGGAAGATCAGTCAAATATATTGTTGTACCTAAGAAGGGAATTCAAAACAGACAAAACTGATGGATCTGCACTCATTCGCCTAAAGAGAGGTCTACAATATGTTGACAAGTAGATTACCAAGAATTAGATAAAATATAGTCAAATTTGTATAAAACTAAAACATATAGGGTGCATGTGAGAAGGGATGGGCACTCTGTATGTATTCAAGCACATAAAAATGTTCAGATGGAATAACAAAGATGTTAAATTTTGTGGCTATTGTTCAATGGCGATATAAAAAGTGGTTTGCTATTTTTTCACATTTAGTTTTTTCCTTTCCTAGATATTTGAGCCCCATCATCATTATTATTATTCAAATAATTCTATTTCCATTGTCAAGGTAAAAAAAATCAAGACTTACCCAACTAAAAGAAGAAGTGCACAAATCACAGCAAATCCCAAAGTGTACTTGAGTGCAGTTTTAATTTGCTAGATGCCAAGGAGAAAAGAGTTATGCCATTTAGCAAGCTCTTTAAAATATAAAATAGTTTATATTTTATAACAATATAACAGTGTTTTCACATCAAATACACATTTATAGTCTACAGTGTAAAGTTTTGCTGATAAAAATCTTAAAATTTAAAGAAAAATTAACGTGTATACCACACATCTTAAGTATCTCTGCAAAATACATGAGATTTTCAAATCTTTTCAATGGTTAGGCCCTTGTGAAAAGCAACACACCTAAAACATAGTTCATTCTCCAGTGGGCATCTTTAGTAAAATTATCAGAATATTTAATAAAATATTCCCCCAGAGAGCAATCAGAATCTATAATGCCCCAATCGAATTTGTCAAAATGGTTTATAATAAACACTTAATATACATGTTTGTGTGTATATATGCATACATGTGTATATATTATATATACACACATATATACATGTATGTAAGTATACATGTACATATGTATATATATTTATATACTTTAATATATAACATCTATCATGCCAGGCACTGTTCTAAGAACTTTACATATTTTAACTCATTTAGTTCTCACAATAACCCTAAAATAGATGCTGTAATCCTTATTTTAGAGATAAGGAAGCTGAGGCCCAAGGAGGTTAAACAATTTGCCCTAAACCAGATAGGTCATAAGTGATTGAACAAGGACTAGAAACCAGGAACTTGGGAATTTAAAAGCTGTGTTTTGCTTGGTGTCCACAATGCAATCCAAAAGATTAAAAAAAAAAAATTAAAAAAATAGACATTCTGAACATGGATGGAGAAGTTAGTAACAATGCTATATTGTAAATCAGTCAGAAATAACATTTGTCCTCTCAGACTCATGAACTCTCTAAAAATCACCTTTTAAAATTTAAATTCATGTTTCATATAGTAAATTCTTGTTCACAAAGAATGTAAGATAGTCTTTAGGGAAAAAAATAAAGAAAAAGGAAAAAGGATCCTAAAATCAACCAAAGGGTGGAGGAAGATGTACTTTAGAAGTGAACAGAGACCACACATATCTCATTGAGATTTTATTAAATTTGTAACCAGCTACCTTACCTTACATACCTTGGGTTTCTAAATATAGAGTTACATAGTATCTACAAATAATAATTTTGACTTTCTTTACAACTATTTAGACATCTTATTTTTTTTCCTCTAACACACAGTGCCGATTATCACTCTAGGAGTCATTTAAAATACTGCTAGTTTACTTGCTCCTGATCTTAATGCAAGTGCTCTTAAGGTTTCATGCATGATTAGGCATGATGCTGGCTTTTGAGTGAATACACTTATTTTTGTATTTAAGTACAAAACATAAACAAGGTATAAAACAAATTTCTGTAACTCAATAAGAAGACATTTATTCCTATTGTACTTTTTCCCCATAAGGAAGAAAAGCATTCAATTTTGACAAATATCTTTCAACATACAATTTCTTCTTTGACCTATTAATTACGATATATTATTAGACCTCTTGATTCTAAACCATCCATGCAACCAAGAAATAGGCCCAACTCTATTATATTATACAATACTAATATATTTAAGGTGGCCCAACTCTGTTATATTATACAATACTAATATATTTAAGGTATCCCTGAATTATATTTATTAACATTTTAGTTAAAAATTTTATAGCAATACTTAAGTGATATTGGTCTCCAGTTTTGGACATGTGTGTGTGCTATATTCGTCAGGTTTTTGTATTAGTGTTATCCTGGATTAGTAAAAACAACTTGCAAGTGTTCCTTCTGTATACCCCTGAAGAGGGGTCAGCAAAAAACACTCTGTGTGCCACATTTGTCCTGTTTTAGTGGATTACAAAATGCTCATTAAGTATTGTCTCTGGATATTTTAACACTATAATGGCAGGCTTGAGTAATTGAGGCAGAGACAATACAGTCCACAAAGCCTACATTATTTACTACCTGGCCTTCCACAGAAAAAATTCTTTTTTTTTTTTTTTTTCTGTTGCCCGGGCTATAGTGTGTGGCGTCAGCCTAGCTCACAGCAACTTCAAACTCCTGGGCTCAAGCGATCCTTCTGCCTCAGCCTCCCAAGTAGCTGGGACTACAGGCATGTGTCACCGTGACTGGCTAATTTTTTTTCTATATATTTTTAGTCGGCCAATTAATTTCTTTCTATTTTTAGTAGAGATGGGGTCTCGCTCTTGCTCAGGCTGGTTTTAAACTCCTGACCTTGAGCAATCTGCCCACCTTGGCCTCCCAGAGTGCCAGGATTACAGGCGTGAACCACCGAGCCCAGCTCAGAAAAAATTCTGTACCCCTGCTCTAGAACTGTTTTATCTAAAACAATAGTCACAAGCCACATGTGGCTACTGAGCACTTGAAATGTGGCTAGTTAGAATTGCTGTAAGCGTAAAAAACAATCTAAATTTCAAAATTTAATATCTCATTAATAAAGCTGAACATATTTGAAATATTTGGTATATTAATATTACATTAAATACAATATACAATTAAAATTAATTTCAACTGTTTCTTTTTACTCATTTTAATGTGGCTACTAGAAAATTTAGAATTTCACATGTGGCTAACATTATATTCCTACGAGACAACACTGCTCTAAAATAAATTCAGTCATGTCATTCTTTGAAAAGGAGGAAATAATCTTTTTCTTTCCTATAATAAGACCTCTGAAATAAAGATACTTACAGTGCATT
This sequence comes from Lepilemur ruficaudatus, assembly GCA_963574885.1. Lineage (NCBI taxonomy): Eukaryota > Metazoa > Chordata > Mammalia > Primates > Lepilemuridae > Lepilemur > Lepilemur ruficaudatus. Next base: position 19,864 of record CAUYRT010033053.1, read on the forward strand.
TACTAGTATCATCATCATCCTTTTCTTCATAGTAGAAGTAGACAAAAGGGATCCAGAAAAACACACAGAACAATATAACAGAATATAAAGCTGTGGAAACAAATCACAAACTGAGTTCTATTAATTATATATGTATTTAATCATAGTTATCTATCTATATGTATATATACTCACTTTCCAAATGTTCTCCCCCAGCTGATTCCCTATACTCATGACTCTATGTGTACAGTATGTGATATCCTTTTCTATCTATCTCCTGTCCCAAGAAATCAATAGCGCTATTAGAATTAACAAATCATCATTCAAGTTAAATATGGGGCAATTTCTAAAAACAACAACAATTGTGTCGACAATAATGGTCTCAGTTAACATCTGAGCTCTTACTATGTACTAACTGCAGTGCTGAGAACTTCTTGTGAACTACCTCATTTAAATTAACTTTAAATTTTGTATTCACTCCAACATAAATTTCAGTACAGTTGGCACAACATTTACCACTCTGGCAAGTTAAAGAAACAGCTATAAATGATATTATTCCTTTGGTATAAATATTAAATAATTTCTCCATCTTAAGTTTAAAAAATATGGAGTATTATGTAACTGATCTTACACGAATTATGACAGAGAAAAAGGAATAAGAATAGTAAAACAGTAAAATTAGATAATCTATCTCGGCAGTCTCTAACCCCCCTGCACACGGAGCAGTACCAGTCAGTGGCCTGTTAGGGACTGGGCTACACAGCAGGACATGAGGGCTGGCGAGCAAGGGAAGCTTCATCTGTATTTACAGCTGCTGCCCATCGCTCACGTCAACACCTGAGCTCCTCCTCCTTCCCTCTGACCCCAGTCTGTGGAAAAACTGTGTTCCATGAAACCAGTCCCTGTTGCCAAAAAGGCTGGGGACCATTGCACAGTCTATCAATGGGACACTTAGGTTGCTTTCATATTTCAGCTACTGGGAATAAATACAGCTATGAACATGTGGGTACAAAGAACTCTTAAGACCCAGTTTTCAATTCTTAGATTACATTCTAAATTAGATTCTAAGTTAACTGATATTCATATTTATCTGCTTTAAAATAATGTTAGATTTGAGATACTTTTAACCAGTAGTCAAAATATTTATTTAAATTCAATATAGAGTTTCAGTTAAAATTTGAATAGCCAGAGACATAGTACATTTAATAATAAAAACAGCGTAAGAAACATTTTGGGACTCAAGCTTAAGAAACTTGTCTTTAAAATCTGTGTATTCACATTTATTTGCATACTCAAAAGTTCGTGAAAAATAATAGTACCAGTGTAATTACATAAAGCAATTACAGAATAACTATTACATTCCTTTGTAAAAGCATTTGTTACCACCTCACAATCATTAGGATGAATACTATCAAAAAACAATAATAACAGCAAGTGTTAGCAAGAACGTGGAGAAACCAGAACTCTGTGTACTGTTGGTGGGAATGTAAAATGGTACAGCTGTGGTGGAAAACAGTATGATGCTTCATCAAAAAGTTAAAAATAGATTTACATATGGTTCAGCAATTCCATTTCTGGATATGTATCCAAAAGAATTGAAAACAGGGTCTTGAAGAGTTATTTGAACACTCATATTCACTGTTGTATTATTCAACAATAGCTAAAATGTGGAAGCAACAGAAAGTGTTCATTGATGGCTATATAGAGAAGCAAAATGTGGTATATACATAAAATGGAATATTATTCAGTCTTAAAAAGAAGGAAATTCTGACATATCCTCACCGTGGATGAACCTGGAGGACATTAAGTGAAATAAATAAGACAGTCAAAAAAGCACAAATACTGTATGGTTTCCACTTATATGAAGTACTTAGAGTAGTCAAAATCATAGAGACAGAAAGTAGGATGGCAGTTGTCAGAAGGGGCTGGGAAGAGAGTGGGGAATGGAAAGTTATTGTTTAAAGAGTATAGAGTTTCAGTTTTACAAGATGAATAATTAAGGAGATAAATGGTGGTGATAGCTGAATATTATGAATGTATTTATTATCACTGCACTGTACAGTAAAAATGGTTAAGATGGTAAATTTTACGTTATGTATGCTTTGCCACAACAAAAATACTGGGGGGAAAAAAGCATTTGTTAGTAATGTATAATAAAACCTCACTTTTAGTCTCTGTTGAAAAATATAACTGTAGGAGTTACAGAATTTTTAAACATGATCTCAATATTTGCTAGCACTGTCTCATTTATCTGGATTTATCTGGAGGGTACTTATGAAACAGTCCTACTGCATGCAATACAGATTTAAAAAACTCAAAAAGTAAACAGAACCCTAAATAACCAATAGAAGGGTCAGAGTTCATGTGTACTGACCAATCTCAAAATGACCATCATTCTGAATTTGACACCATAGATATTTAATGAAATTTATGCAGTCGTTTAAATATTACGAGCAACTAATGGTGACAGTAAATCTTTTAAGGTAATGACTATTAATGTTTCTAGAATAAACCAAAGAGTAGAGAGTATTAACATTTCTATTGCAAATCTAAGAGCCAACAGAAATAAACATATTTTCAAAAAGTAAGTTATTCCAAAGCTTTACAAAATTAAACATAAAATGTCAAGATTGTAAATCACCCTAAATACCATACAAATATTATAATTAAAATAATCAAATAATTTGTGTAAAATTGGAAAAAAACATGAATTAGCACAACTGACTTTAGTGGGCTGATAGCAACATACCAAAAACTTTGATAAACAGATACAGGAAGGTTTCACTTCAGCCTCAGTACTTGGTGACCTTGGCCTTTAGGTAGCCAAAGAGCTTAATGACTATTGTATAAACATTCCTAGTGTTCCTGAATTGGTATGATCAATGATCTTATGACTGCGTAAGTTATCATCATATTCAATTAGCATAACAAGGTATAAAACAAATTCTTGTAACTCATTAAGAAGACAACCCATTTGAAAAAGTAGACAAAAGACTTATACTTCACATTAGATAATATACACAACGGCCAATAAGCACATTTAAAAAGATGCTCATCATCATCATAAGTTATCAGGCAAATGGAAAAGTAAACCCACAATGAGATACTACACACTCAGCTGAATGGCTATAATTAAACTGGCAATACCAAGTGTTGACAAGAATGTAAAACAACTAACATTCTCATACTTTAGCTGTAGGAGTGAAAAAAAGTTTTTAACACTGTAAAAAGCAGTTTAATAGTTTTTTATCAAGTTAAACATACACCTACCACATGACCCAAAAATTATATTCCTCTATCAATTAATTACAACAGTATGTACAAAGTGTTTCTGCCCAGAGAAGTCTGTTTGAGTTGCAGAGTTCAGGGTTTTTACTTTAGATTTGTAACACAGATACATTTGCCTGAGTGACCAGCTCTGATTACCAAACCTATAGACAGCAAAAAGGAAATCAAGAGTTCACCAAAAATTGTTTTGCACAAACAATCTAAACAAGCTGGTACTGCATGGCCCCATATCCAACTGTACGAAACCACCTTATCAATTAGTGACACAGGTAACATCACAAGGGCTAAGTTCTCAGGAGTTGGTCAAGGGTCAGCCACATAAGCAATCCCTTTCTAAAGGCAGATAAGAGTCAACAGTATCAGGTCTGCCGAATTAACTCTTTCACAACAACAATGATGTTCATAACAACATTATTTGCAGTAAACAAAAATTGGAAATGATCCAAGTGTCCATCACAGTGGATAAGCAAATTGAGCAACGTATACCTATAAAAGACTATCACACAGCAATAAAAAAAGATGCACGAGACAAAGATGAATGTCATAGACCTTATGCTAAATAAAACAGGCCCAGATACAAGAGTGTATTTTCTATGATTTAACTTAAGGAAGTTCTAGAACTAACGAAACTTATCTATTATGAGAAGTCAAAAAAGTTGTTGGGGCAACTCCTGACTGTAAAGAGATACAAGGATGGCAACCAAAATTTTCAGATGTTGCTGGTAGGAGTGCCCACAAAAAGACTGTTTTTAGCAATCAGCACCTGGAGGAAGGAAGTGGGGAACAGAGAGAATTCTGAAGAGACTCTATAGTATTCCTCCAGTAGTCTATGACTCATAATAGGTTAAGAACAGCTGTTCTAAATATGTTTCCCTTATCCCACATTCTAAGCTATCTTCTGATAATCTGACTGTTCTTTCTCTATGTCCTTCATAAAGATTTCTTCCTTTAGCCCATAAATGTAGATTGTAAATACAGAATTAAGTTAACATTTATTATATATTTTGGATCAGGTCTAATGTCAAGCTTGGCTTACAAGTCTGCAAATGGGGAAAAAAAACATCACTGCTACCACTCCCATGAAACAGAAATTGCTTCTTTTAAAGTTCTACTTCAAACTCATAGCTATTTTCAAAGGCAAATTATTTCAATTCCAACACTTAACGATACTCTCATATCCTAACATCTTTACAAAGAATGCTTTTACTTATAAATGTTTTTGTTAAAAGATTGCTACTAGCAAGTAGAAGATAAATAGACTTTTGTTTTAGTAGACCACTAACATCAAAGAACACATTAAGAAAAAACTTTAAAACCTCATGTCCACAGAAATTGATAAAAATTTAACTCACAAAAAAATTCTTTTTTTAAAACAACTTACCAAGAACTAGCAAAAACAAGTGAATAGAGAGCCATCAACTCTTAAAAGGCCCTGCACAAAAACTGTGGCAAAGAACACAATAATTCCTATGATTTTTTAATATATCCAAACCAAGCAATTGACCTTTTAAAAGCTATATGTCATTAAATTATAACTCACAAGAAAATTAAGTTGAATACATTAGGCTTTTAAATTGTTAAAATTCAAAAAAATGTATCCCTCTCAACCACCAGTGAAAACAGTTAACCTTTAAATCAAAACATTATGACAAATAAAAACTTAGTCAATATTGTGATAGAATAATTAGTCATTACAAAGCCCTACCTTTCTAGGAACTATCTAATTTATTGGTACAAAGTTATTCATAATATTCTTTTATAATCCTTTCAATTTCTATAAAGTTTGTAATACAACCTCTTTCATTCCTTATTTTGATAACTTATACCTCTTTCTTCCCCTCCCCTTTCCCCATGCCCTCAGTCTAGCTGAAGATTTGCCAATTTTATTGACCTTTTTTTTTTTCTCAAAAAACCTACTTTGGTTTGATTTTTCTCTATTGTTTTTCTGTTTTCTACTTCATTGACTTCTATTTTATTTTCCTTCTGCTTGCTTAAAGTTCAGTTTGCTCTTCTTTTTCTACCTTCTTAAGGCAGAAGTGCAGGTACTTGAGAATTCTTTTTTAATGGAGGAATTTAAAGCTGCCAATTATCCTCCAAATACCACTTGAGCTACACCCCATAAATTTTGATATGTTGCATTTTTATTTTCATTCAGGTCAAAATGTCCTCCAATCTGCCTTGTGATTTCAAATTGACTCACAGTTATTTTGAAGTGTGTTGTTTAATTGACAATCTTTGTGGGTTTCCAAGATTTTCTTCTGTTCATTCCTAATTTAATTCTGTCATCGTTGGAAAACACTTTGATTTTTACTCCTTTTAAATTTACTTAGAATTGTTTTATGACCTATTAATATCATATAGTGAAAAATCTTTCATGTGTGCTTTAAGCAAGTTGCATTCTGCATACAGTGGACAAAATTTTCTATATTTGTAAGTTGGTCAGTAGTGTTAAGCCTTTTTTATGCGCACTGATTTTCTGGTATAGTTGTTCTATCAATACACAGAGTTGGCTACTCAAATCTCCAACTAATATTGTTGAAGTATCTATTTCTCCTATCTATTCTGTTGGTTTTGGATTTGTATATTTTAAAGCTTTGTTATTACATACATATACAATTACAATTTATTTTTTTAATGTATTAACCTTTTAATCATTATGAAATGTCCCTACTTAATATAGCACCACTTCAAAGGTTTTAACTTAATGAGTCAAATTATATTTCATTATATTTAAAGTATTTATCAGAAATATTAAATTCTATTTTAAAATATCATAAAAATCTAAAATCTACCCCAAAGAAATAGAACTTCATGGGTCCTGTAGATTTTACATCAGGACAAAAGGCAAAGATTAGGGCCAAAGCAGCTAAATTAAAATCCAATAAAACTCTTGAAAAAATTATCTCATCAATAGAAACCTCTGTAGATTTCTTTCCATTTCAAATTTAATGTCCTACTGAAATCTTATTCAACATCTCAATTTATTTTTGAAAAAAGGCATTCCTTTACTAAATCAGCAATTATACATTTTTATAAAGCATGAGTTTCATGTTTATTCAGAGAAAATTTTGGAAACATTTATATGGTTATCATAAAACTTATAATCTAACGCTAGGAAAGAAAAGGAAGGAGAAAAGAAGGAATAAGGGACAAACCGACATTATCCCTGGTTAAAATGGCTCTGCAGAGTTCAATAAAGTTGATGGTACAAATTCCCCTAGAATTCTACTATCTATCATCAACACTTAGAAAATAATTTTAGAAACTTAGACTTTAAATCAAGAGCACAAGTGTGGGAAATTGATAATGGTAACAAAAAGAGAAGATGAGGTTTAAAGCAACTGAATTGAACCACCACAAAGAATTGTTACAAGTGAACCTGAATGAAGCAAAATAGGTTCAAAAAGTTTCAGGATGTTGATAATGAATGCTTATTACTAATTCCTGATGTAGAAAACAGTAATCTCATCTGTAATATCAAAACTAAATGTTTATACACAGTTTTATTCTATATTTTGGTTAGCAGCCCAAATAGGAAATGAAACTGAAGGATACTTACTATAATAACCATATAATACAGTGTCCTCAATCTGTCTGCTCACATTAGCATTAGCCCAGTCCTAGGATGAAAAGGAAACAATACAAATATTAATGAAACATCCATTTGCCCAATGATTATGGTTAAGCTTTAATATGACTGAATATTATTTCTAAAATCTATCAACTCAAATAAGGTACGGTCTATGTCTTCAAGAAGTAGAAGACAGATAATAGACAAATTTCAATATGTAAATGCTAAAATAAGACAACAATATGGTTCTGGGGAAAAACAACAAAAACACCTAACTCAGACTGAAGATTAGGGATGGCTTCCCAAAAATGACTATACTGAGACCTGAAGGGAGAGAGGATATTCTCAGAGAAATGGAGGAAGGGAAGGAGAGTAGGAGGGTGGGAGGGAGGAAAGAACATACAGGGAATGTTTGAAAGAACTGCAAGAAGCTAAATTTAGATTCACTAGAGCTTATGGAAAGGTAAGAGAAAGCAGGTGGAGGGAGGGAGGAGCAGGGCACATGTTTGAGAGACTTGTGAATCATGCTAAGTATTTTGGACTGTGTCCTAAGGGCAATGGAAAATAGTGATGAATTTTATGCAGAGACAAAGCTGATCTGTAATTTACAAAGAACACATTTGACCATATAGTACATTTTTTAGAAAACTAAAAGTCAATCTATACTCCTTTGCATTCATCCTACACAAGTGTTCTTTAAATTACTAAACTTAGAAAATATAATTCAAATTAATCTTGTAAAATAGAAAAAAGCTATACATTACTGAGTTAAAACTGAGGTACAATGGCAAGTCTTTTTGTCTAACTCTAAATTCTGTGAATGTGAAAAATAAAACCCACAGAATCTAAGGGAATTGTCACTGCTATTAAGGAGGAAGGCTCAAATCAGAATACAGGTCAATTTTTTTTAATAAACACTTTAAAAGCTCAAGTCAACATCCCACTACTAGTGTTCTTAGGGAAGGATATCAATATTTAATTCTAAAATGATTTAGGATTTTTCCTTTTTTGCCTCCAAACACCTGTACCAATGAGTATCTATGAATTTATTGCTGATAAATGCCTAAAAGAAAATGTAGAAAATCCAAACTTACTTCTATAAATGCAAAACCTTGATATATAACACACAATAACAACAGTATTTTCCTAACAGCAATAAAAATTATAAAAAAACTTTATAGGCCAAATAAAAAATCTATGTTAACTATATTAAAAAAACTAAATTATAAATGGAAAGTAAACTACTCTCACATGTAAACATTTTATTTTTTATTTCAAAATATTAAGGAGGTACAAATGTTTCTGTTACATGGATAGCTCTCATGATGCTTAAGTCTGGGCTATTAGTGTGCCCATCACCCAAACAGTGTTCACTGTACTTGATAAGCAGGTTTTTCCCTTCCCCTCCTCCCCTCTCCCCATTTCTTGATTTCCAATGATTTTTACTTCTCTCTATGCCCATGTGTGCCCATCCATTAGTTCCAGGTTATTAGAGAGTACATGTGGTGTTTGTTTTCCATTCCTGAGATACTTCACTTAGGATAATGGTCTCCACTTCCATCCAAACTGCTGCGAAAGACATTAATTCATTCTTTTTTATGACTGAGTAGTACTCCATAGTATATATATGCACCACATTGTGTTAATCCACTCATGAATTTACAGGTGCTTAGGTTGATTCAACATCTTTTCAATGCTGAACTGTGCTGCAAAAACATTTGAGTGCAGGTGTCTTTTTGATAAAATGACTTCCCAATAGTGGGACTGCTGAGTCGAATGGTAAGTCTATATTTAGTTAAGGAATCTCCATACTGTTTTCCATAGAGGTTGAACTAATCTGCAGTCCCACCAACAGTGTATAAGCATTCCCTTCTCTCTGCATGCACACCAGCATCTATCGTTTTGCGACTTTTTAATAATGACCATTCTAACAACAGTAAGTTGATATTTCATTGTGGTTTTAATTTACATTTCTCTGCTGATTAGCAAGGTTGAGCATTTTTTCATGTTTGTTGGCCATTTTTCTATCTTTTTTTGAAAAACTTTTATTCATGTCATTTGCCCACTTTTTAATGGGTTTTTCTTGCTGATTTGTTGCATATTTTATAGATTCTGGATATTAGCCCTTTATCAGATGTATAGTATGTGAGTATTTTCTTCCATTCTATACGTTGTCTATTTACTCTGTTGATTATTTCCTTTGCTGTGCAGAAGCTTTTTAATTTAATCAAATCCCATTTATTTATTTTTGTTGTTGCTTTTGGGGTCTTAGTTATAAATTCATTGCCTGGGCCAATGTCTAGAAAGAAGTTTTTTTCTATATTTTCTTCTAGAATTTTTACAGTTTCATGCCTTACATTTAAGTCTTCTATCCATCTTGAATTAGTTTTTGTATATGGCAAGAGATGGAGGACCAGTTTCACTGTTTTGCATGTGGCTCTCCAGTTTTCCCAGCACCATTTATTGAGTAGGACTTCCTTTCTCCAGTGTTATGTTGTTGTCTGCTCTGTTGAAGATTAGTTGGTTGGAGGTAGATGGTTTCATACGTAAAGATTTTAAATATTTAATACCACAATTCCTCCCCAAATTAATCTCAAAATTAATATATATTGCCAATCAAAATCCCAATGTTCTAGGAGGTATAGTATATTAACATGTTCATTCTAAAAATCATCTGAAAAAACATATAGGCTAGGACCATAATTGAAAAAAGCCAACAATAAAGAATTTCCCAATTATTACATTTTACTAATAAAATATGACAATCTATTATTATAGTAACTTTCACCTACCTATTGACAAAATGTAAAACAATAATATCCAATAGTGTCAAAATGTGGAGGAAAACCATCTCCTACACACTAATAGTTAGAAAGACAGCCTATAATCTAGACACTTTGTTGAATCTATCTTAAAACTATTCACACAAATTAGGATGGATATCAGTACGTAGATATTTTTTAAAGACAAGTATAGTATTGTCTAATGAATTACATCAGGAGCTCTTACTGGGGAACAAATTAGCCCAAGTGAGCCCTACCTTTTCCACACAAGAGAAGCTGCACCAATTTCAATTACTTATGAGAAAAAGGGGCCCAGAGTCTCCAGGTGCTCAGCAACTGGAATGTCCTAGCATCCTAGCACCCAATGAATAGCTTGTACCTACTAAGTTCAGACAACTTGGCACCCAAGTCCAAAGTGCTTATCTACCTGCAAGACCACTCTTCCGCTTGCTGTATAAGAAGAGAGAAGAAAAGGAGGTTGAAGCACCTCTTATGAAGGACCTGCACTTTGGGAGAGCTTATCTCTTTGCATAATGTCAAGTTATATAAGAACCTGAGCACTTACTGATCCTTATCCCAGTAATTCCCAGCCTGTACCAAGTTAACAGTTATTGGTTTTCACCCAAGAGCCCTCTACCCAACAACATTCAGGGTAGTGTTATTTTTTTATTTTTATTTTTTTTTGAGACAGGGTCTTGCTCTGTCTCCTGGGCTACAGTGCAGTGGCATCTCCAAACTTCAAACTAGTGGGCTCAAGCAATCCTCCTGCTTCAGCCTTCCAAGTAGCTGGGACTACAGGCGTACCACCATACCCAGCTAATTTTATTTTTTGCAGAGATGGGATCTTACTCTTGCTCAGGCCGGTCTCAAACTCCTGGTCTCAAGCAATCAAGTGCTAGGATTAAAGGCCTGAGCCTCTGGACCCAGCCCAAAGTATTTTTTAAAAAAATAAAAAAGAAACTGAAAACAATCAGAATGCCCAGGGCAGAAATAGTAATATATATTATTGTACATTCATAAAATAGAAAAACATGTAGGCATTAAAACAATGAGACCTATGCTAGTACAGATGGATATCCATGAAGAGATATCCTCTTAATGAAAGAAATATCCATACATAGAAAAATGGAAATTAAATAGAAATACTCCTTACCAAATGGAACGGGAAAGCACTAGAGAAAATTCTAGGCAATGATTAAAAATTTTTTCATCAATGATTTAAGTACATTTAAATGTACATAATCAAAGCTTCAGCTCCTAAGAACTGAACTTCAGAGATTGTTTCTGCATCAAAACAGAAGTTTAAAAGGATTTTTGATGAGGATGATCAAATTAAAAACAATGTATCAATGGGCCAGAGAATAATTATATCTGTGCCTTTTTACTTATTATACACTATGTAAATTCCCACCAATTTCCAAAACAACCCCAGAAGGTAGTAATATCCCCATTGAGAATCACTTAAAAGTTAAAACTTTAAAATTGGACAAAAGCCCAATCTCAGAAAAAAATTAAAAGTAGAAAGTCTGAAGGTAATTTAAAGCTAAAGAATCACTGAAATTTAGCATCTCTTTCAACATGGATTTGGGGGTGGAGAAAGAAATTTAGCATCTTTGACTCTATAATGATCTTTTGTTTAGCCAATTCTGTGGCAATAAGAGTATTACTTATTTGTAGGTTTAAAATATCACTATTTTAAACCTACAAATATGTGTAAAATATACAACATCACTCAAGTACTATTAGTGTATTTGGCTTTTACATATCCTTTTGCCTCCAAGGTATTTGATGTACTATCAAGAGAGCTTTGTTTATGAAATCTTCCTTCTTCCACATTTTGAAGACTGCTATGCCCTTGATATGTTTTATAAACTACTGTCTGCCAAAGTAGAAACTTTGGGAGGAACTTCAGAGTTACTTAAGACCCAAAGAAATGTGAAACATTAAGAACTAATATTAAATAGAGAATATTAATGAAGAATGTTTCAGAAGAAAGGAAAAGGATACGAATTCCATAGAATAAGAATGTAGTTGGTCACATATGTAAATTCCCTCTCCCATCCTTCAAGCTGACTTTTTGAAACTCTCTGTACAACCCAAATCTCCAACATGACTCTCCTCACTTTTACCTAATAACTTCACCTAACACCAGTGGTTCTCACTCAGGGGCCATTTTGATCCCCATGGGGCATTTGGTAATGTCTGGAGACATCATAGAGAGGGGTCAGTGTGCCACAGGAATCTATGTCAAGGATGTTGCTAAACATCTACGATAAACAGGACAGCACCCCACAACAAAGAATTATCCAGCACAAAATGTCAATGGTTAAGAAACACTGACTTACAGGTCTCTTAAATAATTTGAATCCGAAAGACAGGAGTTCACTCAACTTAACTATCAAATCTAAAACCTACTTCCATTTGTATCCAAATTCTAGGCCATCCTTTCTCCGAATTGTCCCTATTCCTATTTATGGCCAACTCTTTCGCTTTGGAAACTCCAACTCCTGGGCCTTCTCAAGGACACTGCTCCTGCAATGACACCCTTTCTCCTCTCTCAAAAATTTCTCCCACTCTACTAAACCCTAAATTATACAAACTAGTAACTTCCATTAAACACAAAGAGATACACAACCACCACAAAATATCTCTGTCAGCCCCTCTTCCTACTGCCCTAGAGCACAAAACTTCCTGAAAAGTTGTCAGCATTCCCTATCACTACCTCCTGACCTCCCTGTCCACATTTAATCCATTCCAACCTGACCACCCTACCGTTCTACCAAAATTTCTCTTCATTGTCAACACTGACAAAAACCAACACATACTTCTCTACCCCTCTCATTTCACCTCTCAACATCACTGGAAAAAGTTATCATTCTCTCTTCCTGAAACAAATTCTCTGATCTCCACGAAGCCTCCCTTTTCTGTTTTCCTTCTTTCTCAGGTTGCAGCTTCTCCCTTTGGGCTGGACTCTACATAAAGGAACATTCCAATCCCAGATCCAATGCAAGTTTTCTGACTACTCGGTCCCCCCAGCAACTAGTCACTCTATAGCTCTAAATATCATCCATATGTTGGTTCCCAAATACTTCTCTCTAGCCGTAAATTATCCCCGGAGCTTCAACTCCCTACTTGACACCTCCACTTGAATATGTAGTATAATGGGCAATTTGAAGGTAACTTGGCTAAAATACAACTTTTCTCTATACTCCCTTACTTGCCCACACACAAGCATATGCCCTGTTATTCCTTCAGGCTTCCTTATTTCTCTAAGGTACACAAAAACCTAAGCAGTGGCGCTCCAATTTTCTTTTTCCTTCACCTGCATCCTCCACATCTAATCCATCAGCAAATTCGAGCAGTTCTACCTCCAAAATATATACCAATCTTAACAATTTTCTCCACTAGCACCACTCTAGTCCAGGTCACCTTTATCTTTCGCCTTCATTAACTTCCCATTACAGTTAGGAGAAAATCTAAACTCATTAACATGACTTAAAAGTCATAAATATCTGGCCCCACCTCCCTCTGGATCTCAGCTTGTACCACAGCAAAATCTTCAACACCACACTTCAGCCAAGTAAACCTAATCCATCCCTGCCTAAGGGCCTCTGTATTTGTCTTTTCTTCTCCCTAAAGGCTCTCTCCCACTGGCTCTTTAATGGACTGGCTCCTCTTTCAGGTCTCATCTCAAGTAATCTCAGCTATCTGGCCTTCCTATTTCCCCTACCTGAATTACCCCAACCTAATCAGACTCTCATACTAATATTAATCTGTTATATTTCTTTAATCATCAGAGGAGGGTAGCGTAAGATATGAACATCAAAACACTACATGTTTTAAAACCATATCTTAACTACTAATTTTTAAAAAATTTTGCATGTTGTATAAAATAAAGAATATTTGCTCACATAGTGTCAATTTCTAATTTTTTTTGATTGGTACACTTTGTGTACATCACCATCCAAAATTATTGGCCAACTATACCAGATTGTTTAATAGAGCACTTGTTGCTGTGCTTTAAGATTCTTTTTTTTTAATCTAAAAAAGTTAATTATTAAGATAAGAAAACAAAGGTAGAAACAAATTAGGGAGAATTATCAATAATGCCATATGCTGAAAGAAAGTTCCACAAAAATAACTTGGGTATTAAAACATACCCCTGCCATAAGAAGGCAGAGAAAGCTAGAAAGGTAACTAAGACAAAAATAGAGCAAGTAGTATAGACTGCCTGCTCACAGAAAAAAGCCTGGGCACCTTTAGTTCTTAAGCAAAATGTTAGCAATCATTGATGTATTGAGTTTCCAAATAATTACACCTTGCAAGCAAGTCCATAATTAACTTAGAGGGAGACTTCAAAATATTTTAGGTAGAAACAGATAAAGTTAGAGACTGCATATAGATTAGGAGTAAAAAATGCACACTGTAAAAATTAAAAGTACAGTATCATGGAAAACAATGTCAACTTGTACATTTATCCTAACTAACAAAGCTGAAATAGATTAAAGCCATTGTGGTGTACTTTTTACTCTAACATGACTAAAATTACATGAAGTGTAAGAAACTGTGCCATGAAGTCTGAAGAACTAATTCTTAAATACTTGCCCTTGTCTTTCACTAGGAAGCTGAAGAGAATTCAGCAATAACTTTCTAGAGAAGATACTGTTCAGAAGTTATTAGGAAAAAGTTCTCAAAAATCTTTTCAGTTCTGCTCTTGAGAGACAGCAAATATGCCAGCTTCAAATTAAAACTCCTGTGAATGACACTAATTCTCCCACATAAAACAAAAGAGTTGTGAGAAGAGAGACGGATACAAAGAATATTTCAAGGTATCAAAAAAGGTATCAAAGTACAAGGAAAAAAACTGATACATTATCTAGTTTCTGAGGTGACTAAAAACAAACAGAGCTAGAAACAACTTAGTAATGTAAAGTAGAAGAAAAGGAGAACTAATAATTGCTGAATAAATAATACCCTAAAAATGAAAACAGTTTTTAAAAGGTGCCACATTTAGATTTAACAAACATAAATAAGTACATTAACTACAGCTATGTGTTTTCTTCTATTAGGGTACATATAATAAAACAAACCCCCTAAGTTTTTATAGGTGATATTTTTGCTTCTTTAGTTGAATGGATTCCTAAAATCGTGCTCAAACAAGTATAATGCAATCTCACAGATTAAAAAAATAAAAATTAAAAAAAAAACACTAGTATCCAGAAAGTGACTACTAATTTACACATGTGCCCAAAACAACTACTTAATCTAAGATAAAGGTCATAATTTTATGAAAATACTCTAGAAATTTCAAAATAAAAACATTTCCCCACAAAAATCTAAATAAATCAAATATTCTAAATTCAAAACTAAAAAGTCTCCTATTCAAACAATAATTATACAAAGGATAATTACACTGCTTCTATCAGAATACTCATATATATCTGCATACATATATACTTGCCTATTTGAACTTAACAGCTTTTAGAAAGGAAAATATCCTAGAAATTTGTAATTACATATGGTACATCTGGAACTACACTACACTACATTAAAAAGAATATCTAGACATTCTTAAAATGTCAAAATCCTTTGCCCAAGAAACACAGCTATATACAGAGCCAAAAGAAATTAAATAAACATTTTTATAGAATTTAATTCTAAAATGACATTTATTTCTCAGAGAAAATGACTTCATAATGTTAACATCAACCACTTAATTATCTATGTCCAAAATTATTAAAGGTGCATTACTTCTGGCCCAATAATAAAAAGCAGAGAAAACTCAATGATACCATAAAAAAATAGTTATTTTCTCCTAAAATGTTCCAGCCCAAAATACAAAATGTGAATTAAGCATTTAAAAAAAAAAAGTAGACTCCGAGGAGTGCAGATCGCTCAAGGTCAGGAGTTCAAAACCAGCCTGAGCAAGAGCGAGACCCCGTCTCTACTAAAAGTAGAAAGAAATGAATTGGCCAACTAAAAAAATAAAATCAAAAAATCAAAAAAAGTAGACTCACTGGTATGCATCCTATTTACTGAGCTACTCAAGAGTATCTTATACTTCCTAACAGGCCATCTTCCCAAGAAATCTCTGAACTAAGAGCTCTGGAGCCAGACTGCAGAGCTTCAAATCCCCACTATAGCATTTACAAGCTGTTACTTCACCTCTCTGAACCTTGTTTCTCACCAATTAAAAGTAGGAATAATACTATCTGCCTCATAGGGTTGGTTGAGAGATCAAAGGAAGTTAATATATGGAAAACACTTAAAAAACTGGGTCTGACACACAGTAAATATACAACAGACGTTAGTTACTATGTTTATAACACTATAGGGTTTGGCACAATCAATACCTGTTAAGTGAATGAATGAACTATAGAAAATAATGTGTAGTTTTCACAGCAATAAGAATATATCTAAACCTGACTACAAAAATATTTTCAAAGGATTTATGCCTATTTGGCCCTTTCAGAAGGTTATTTCGTAACCACGTATTATTGAGATAACTGAAATACTATTCCATTCAAATATTTAAGTACTATGTGCTAGATACTGGGGAAACAATAACAAAGACACAGTTCCTGCCTCATAGAAGTGTAAACTAATAAGAGACTTTAAAGTAATTTGCATAATTTAAAGGGCACTCAGAAACCTTTCAATCCACACAGTTGATTTTTAAAATGAGGAACCTGGTGTCCAGAAAATTAAGTGATTTGGCCAATGGCACATAGCTAGATAGTTAGGAGTCAAAACCAGAACTCAGGTCGTATAATTCCCAGTCTAGTAATCTTTCCACTATACCATGCTGACTTAAATTACTCAATATGAAGCAGATTAAAATTCTGATCTGCCACTAACAAAAGCCCTTCTAAATTATTTATTTATTGCATTAATGCAAATCAAATCATATAAGCTTCAAGGGAGTTATGAGAATACTTAAAATTTTGTCCAGCTAACAGAAGGCATTCTTCACATTTGCAAGATTGTTGAGAACAGTTGTCAGTTATAAGTCTGCTTCTAGTCTATCACGTTAGTTGTCACATTCTCACGGCTGCATTTCCATTCTCATTTATTCCCAGGCACAAAAATAAAACACAATATATACTGGACTGCTAAACTTTATAATTAAGTGCCAGAAATTTGAAAAGAAAAAAAAATACATAGTATAATATGTACCTTGAATGTACCATTTTGATTTTTCATATAAGAAACCAAAAATATATCCACTGGTAGAAGTGCTGATGTGATAAGCGCAATTGCTAGAGAAAAAATTGCTGTTATGGTGGAGACAACTTCACTTTCTCGCTGACTTTGGTATTTACGAACATATATCCAGCAGAATGCCAAAATAGCCTGAAATAGAACAAAAAGAAATTGTTATCACCTTATTTATTCTCTTACACTGAGGTCAAGTAAAGGTTCTTTTAGATGTGTAAGGAAAGTCCATTATACCTTATAAACTTGTTCAAGATTTAGAATTTTCAAAGCCTATTTCATGAACTCTGTACAACTTCACTTTAGTGCAAACACACACACACATTATTAACAGTGCTCAGTTACATATTAATATTTCCTCCCCAAATATGGTACAACCATTAATGACTTCACACAACATCATCACTATAACTAACTTTGAATACTTTTTCCCTGGGGAACTCTCCGACCTAAAGGAGATATAACTAGAAGTTGTCTCATCCTAGGCTTATTACTGAAGCATCACAGAATATAACTTTGCTGAAAATTAATTTCTACCCCGTTATGACAGTTCAAGACTACTATTCAGCTAAAGATTAACTGCCAGTAATCACCATGCAATTAACATATATTACTATCATTCAAATTTTAAAGGGCATTAAAATAAAGAAAAGTCAACATTGAAAATGAATACACGTAAACAACAAGGAGCTTTCCTGTGGAAATGAGTTAAGCCAGAGGTTCCCAAACTTTTTGGTCTCAGATACCCTTTACAGTTTTAAAACTGAGATCCTCTAAGAACTTTTTGTTTATGTCATCAACAGCTACTATATAATAAAATAAATCAAGTGTCCTCATCCATAAAATGGGAATAAGAACACTTCTTTCATAGCAGGTTATAAGGATTAAATGAGATGTAAAGAGTTTAACATAGTGCCTGGCCATAGTAACTGCTTAACAAATACTAGTGATTGTTTTTAAGTGACATATGAGATAACATCTTAGAGCATTTTATAAAAGTAAATAATATACAACTAACAATTATAAGGAAAGGTTTAGAATAGTTCCCCAACCTCTTCAAAGAGATTCTGATTTAATGGACATTGGGATTTTTAAAACTCCCCAGGTGGTTTTAATGAGTGGCCAAGATTGAGAACCACTAGTGCAGAGGAAGGAATGAGAATAGATGTATGTTTATTAAACTTAATAAGCATAGATACTGCCGGGGATCTTGTTAAACTGCAGATTCTGATTCAGTGAGGCTGGGGTCATAAATTTTGTATTTCTAACAAGTTCCCAAGTGATGCTCACTTTGACTTTTTGCAATAAACTTGCTTTACCAAATGGAGACTGGCTCCTGTGTTAATGGGAAATACAATTTAAAGGTGGTGTAACCTTAAAGCTAGTTTAGATTTGAAATAGTAAACATATTAATAGACAGATTATTTGCATGAGGGACCAAATCTAACCATTCCTTATGCAGAAAAAAACTGAAGTCCATTCTGTATGCCCAACATCACAAAAGTAAGCAACATCCACGTCCTGATTGTTTAGCAGTTGATTGGCAGCAGTTCTCAAAGTGTAAAGTCCCCATACCCCTGATAGTCCCAAAACCCTTACTGGTAATTCAAAAGTAGAAAACTATTCTCATAATACTAATATGTCATCTGCCTTTTCACTGTGCTGACATTTGCACTCAAGCTATGGTGGGTAAAACCACTGGTATATTAGCACGAATCAAGACAATGGCACCAAACTGCTCCAGTGGTCGTTTCATTTTTCATCCCACCACACACTCAAAAAAAGATCAATTTAAGACTGTGCTTGATGAAGCAGTAAACATTTTATTAAATTTCAACCCCTGAGTCTTTTTAATACTTTGTGGGGTAAAATATGAAGCCTGCATACAGTCCTTCTACTGCATACCAAGGCATGATGGCTGTCTCCAGGATAAGCACCTTGAAAAAACACCAACCCAGCCACTCTTTTCAAGGAACACCACTTTTACTTGAAAGAACTGACATACTAAGACTTGAGTATTTGGCAGATTTTGTCTAATGAAAAAAGGAAACATAACACTTCAAGACAAACTAACAGTATTTGTTACCAATGATAAAATTCAAGTTTTCAAATGAAAATTAGAATTTTGAAAAATTTGTATCCACAACTATGAGCCTGACAACTTCTCAGTACTTAGAGTTTCTGGAGATGCTTTCTGACAAAATCGAAGGTGTTTTAATGAATGTGATATTTTGATACTGTGTAATAAAATATATCCATATTTAAAAGATGTGCGTAACTCAGTGAACCAATATTTTCTAAATGACCAATGCATGCTAAAACCATGCTATAAAACCACACATGGGTAAAAGATCCAAAGTGCAAAATGGACTAATAGATTTTAATGTTACAGAGAACAAAAAATTCATTGATAGGGTTTCAGATCCCTTTAGCAACTAACCTTTAAGTTTCCACACTTATTTGAAAAAAAGTACTCTTCTGCTTCCAATTATATATCATTGAAACTGGATTTTCTTCATATATTTAAACTAAAATAACATATCCCAAGAGACTGAATGTTGAAGTAGATATGAAAATCCAGCTCTCTTCTAATAACCCAGGAATTAAGGAGATTTGCAGAAATTTAAACAATGGTCCTTATTACTAATGTTTTTTCCACTCCAACATCCAAGTTTTAAACTCCTAATCCCTTTCTCATTTTACTTGTTCCTGCTGTAATACCACCAACTTACATGGCTTCCCTTCCTCATCTATCTAAAGTCTACTGCAATTCTCACTTTCTTTCAATATTAGTCTCTATTCTCTGAAGTCCTACTTCATTTATAAAATCATACTGTGGCTTTCAGTACTTAAAATACATGTTTCAAGTATTTTAGGTTTTCCCACCCATCTCCAGACCCTCTTTAGAGGCCATGTTTTGTTTCCTTTGCATCCTCCTACAATTCACAGCACAACCCCTGTACTTTAGATGCTTATTAATAACTGCCAAGAGAGCCCCACTAGACTTTGGTACTGGTTACATGCTTGCTTGTTTTCTTCTAAATAAACTGAATCTGACAAACCGGAAAAGCCAGGGAACTCTCCACGTATGGACTGGAGAGGTCTGGAGACCAGTCTTCGGGGTTTCAATTTCAGCCACGAAAAGAGTAAACCATGTTCCAATGTCAAGCCAGTATTTTTTATCTTTGAAAGTGAAGGCAGTAAGAGAAGTAGGAAGAGAAGCCTTTTCTTGAATTTTCACAAAATCTTTTATTATTATTTTGTAGAGTCTCTGCTGCAAAAATTTACTAGACCACAATACATAAGACACCCTAGTGGACTTTGATAATTAAAGTAAAATCAAACAAGCCTGATTTCCATAATGAAGGTTTTTGTTTGTTATGCTAAAGATCAAAATACTTTGGAACTGGAGGTAACAACACAATAAGATAAAGATAATAAGGCAAGATAAGATTCTGAGAATGCGGAGGGGTGTGATGAGAAACAAACTGAACTCTCAAATAAAATAAACCAAAGAGTTTTAATATGGGGTAAGGAAGTAATAACCAGGCCCCTCTGGGCCATTTACAATCTACGTTTTTCTCATTGAGTAAGCAGAAGAAAGATGGCTGGAAAAGAAAACACCTTAGGTCAAGCAGGTGGTAGTAATACCTTGATACTGGCAATGAAAAGGGATACAGCCCTGCCCTACACAGGTTTCTACACCTATCAAAAGATTGGAAAGGAACGTGACATTCAGAACAAGCAACTCACGTCACCAAGGCAGAATCGCATAATGGGCACAGAAGGCTGAAGACTCGCTAACCCCAAAGGGTAGGGAACATGGGGAAAAAACATATCTCAGAGAAGCAGACAAGTCAAACGACGCCAGCGCCTACCGAACTTGCAAAGCTTCGGCGCTGCTTCCCTACACCGTGCGCTCCCGTTTTACAGGGAACCAAGGGCCACCATACCCTTCTCAACCCCGAGGGTCTCTTCCGCCCCCAAACCCCACCGGCCCCGGCGACAAGTCGGAGATGAGGACAAGAGTTTTGAAAAGGGAAACCAGCAACCTTAGAAGTCACCAGTGAAAGGAAAGCAAAAGCGGCCGGAAATCAGTGCCCCCCACCTCCCAAGCGCCGCCCTCGCCTTCGCCCTCTCCTGGGACGCAGAGGAGCCCCTGACAGTCCAAGGCGGGGCGGGGAGGGTCTCCCGGACCCGGAGAGGCCAGCTCCAGGACCGGCCCCTCCCTCCGCCCAGCAGTCCAAACATTGGGAAAACTCCAAGCGCCTCCCCTACCAGTAGTAAGAGGCCGAATATGCACCAGCCGATCACCAGATCCGCCGAAGCCGCGCCAGCAGCCACCTCCGCCATCTTCGCTTCCGGTCCGCACGGACCCGGGGGAGGGGAGGGGGAAAGGGGAGAGAGTGCGAGGGAAGCCGCACCCGCACACCCTAAAGGTTAAGGGGGTGGAGGGGGCGGAGCAAGTGGTTGCCAAGGAGACTCGACCCAAGAGCGACGAGCTGGGCAGGGGCGGGGCGACGAGGACGCCTCAGCGGCGGGCGCGTCCGGGACGTCATGACGTCACGGCGCTGCCGTATCCCGCGCCCGCTGAGTTGCGAGGGCTGCACGGTGTGGTGTTGTCTCATAGCGTCGCAACCTTTTTTTAATAGTTGTGTCAGCGTAAGCTGATTGACTGGAGAAGCTTGGCGACTCCACAAAGGATGGTCTAGGTGGCCCTGAAGATCCAGGCCAAATTTAAGAGTTTCCATTTATTCCCCCAAACGAAGTTTGTCCATAGTGTCCAAGGCAGAATGGGAAGTGTGATTACCAGAATTCCTCACCGGATTGCAGGAATGGTTGACTCTGAATGAAAGTTTAGGAGCTGCCCAAATGACTTCATAATTTTTGGCAATGGTTCCCAACCGGGATAACTGGTTGGCTGGGCACTAACTTATCCCAGATGTTATGGCCTTTCTATTTAGATCTGTGCATGCCTGTGAATTTCTGTGATGGCTTGATACACTAAAGGTATCCGAGTTTGTGAACATATTCATAATGAAATTGGAGGCTCTTGAAATATGCATAAGTGAACAAAACAGACACAACCATAAGCTCCTAGTGAAGCAAAAGGAGAAAATTTTGGGAATGGTTTACTTAGGTCCACTGGGGTATGGGTGCATATTTAACCACCAAATTAAACAAGCATAGCTTGTCATGTCAAAACACAATTCTATGAATGAATACCACCATGTCTTTCCAATTTATTACTTGGTTATAAGTTATCCCCTGCCTAGGCCCTACTTCTGGCTACAAGCCTATAGAAGGGAAGGGGGGGTGGATAGTCCTCCCTGCCAGGATAGAATGAGGAGGGAAGAAGAGAATAAGGGAGAATATAGTTTTATATGTGAACTTGTACCATCATAAGCTGACTTTAAGCCCTCTAGACCTGCAGATGTTTGAACTTGGCTCTTTCTCCTATAATACATTCACATCTCTGGAGACTTCTCTGTTACATGTTTCCTTAAAAGGAGTAGAGACATCTCTTTTTTTTTTTCCTTTTCTTTAAATTTTTTTTTTTTTTTTTTTTTTTTTTTTTTTTGAGACAGAGTCTCGCTCTTTGGCCTGGGCTAGAGTGAGTGCTGTGGCGTCAGCCTAGCTCACAGTAACCTCAAACTCCTGGGCTCAAGCAATCCTTCTGCCTCAGCCTCCCAAGTGGCTGGGACTACAGGCATGAGCCACCATGCCCGGCTAATTTTTTCTATATATTTTAGTTGGCCAATTAATTTCTTTCTATTTTTAGTAGAGGCAGGGTCTCACTCTTGCTCAGGCTGGTTTTGAACTCCTGACCTTGAGCAATCCTCCTGCCTCGGCCTCCCAGAGTGCTAGGATTATAGGTGTGACCCACCACACCCAGCCGAGACATCTCTATTCCAGGTATTTACTTAGAATTACTCCCAGGGCATAGTTCCCAAGGCAGAATGGGCAGTCTGATTAGCAGAACTCCTCACCAGGTTGCTGGAATGGCTGACTCTGGATACAACTTTACTAGCTGCCCAAATGACTTTTAAATTTGCTGGCACTTTAAGCATCTTCCTGATGAAGTTTTCTGATCCTCTTCTAGAAGCCCATTTGGCTTGGAGGGGAGGTCTAAGACAACTCCAGGCCAGTTCTTCCCCTTTCCCCCCACATAACCCAAATCCATTCTATAGGAAATGATCATACATACCATGCACCAACAAAGTTGGGAGCACAGGCCAATCCCAATGTAGCAGCATTCTCCTAATTCAACCATCAAAGGAATCAGCCCTTCTTGGATATCGCCTAGGGAGTCAGCCCAGACTCCACAGTTGACTACAGTTCTCTCAGGCCTGACTCAGATACTAGCCCTCTAGGTCTCTCAATTTCAGCTGCCATATTTCAAATTCTCAAAGTTGCTCCCTTGAGGCCTCCCTTAGTAGGATGGGGTTAAGAAGGCAAGAGGATAACACCCCACTCCAACTCTCCCCGCAACATGTATACCACTCTTTGAGGTTAAGGGTGGGATTCCACAAATCAGTAACAGTTCTCATTAAGGAAATCTCTATGTCAGTTTCTCTTCTCTCTCTAATTCATTTATTGGAATTTTATTTAACGAAAGGTCTAAGTTATCGAATAAATCCTTCTTGAATCCCTTTTAATTCTGTACATGATTAGGAAGGAGACAAAGAATTAAAGACAAAAATCTTCCATACCACTTTAAATTATATGTGAAATTGGAGCTTTAACTGAGTCTGGACTGAAACGTTTTAATATCTGATGTGCCCTCCATAGAATTCAGCTCGTTTAATAAATTGGTTTATTCCCTTTGCTGCCTCTGACCACCAAAGTGTTGGAGTAGTATTGAAAAGTGGCTTTATTTTCAGGTTGGAAAAGCCTTAAATTTCTGTGTTGCTGATAAGAGTGACTAGTTACAAGGAAAGTAGCAGTTTTAATCAGCAAAATTGAAAGAGAGTAAAGAAAAAGGCATTGAGGCAGGTAGAGGCATGCATATCAGCCCTCTCTCCATTAAGTCTAGCCAGGATGTGCTAGTTACTTAACATATAGACCAGACCAGAAAGGACTGAGCACATTCTCTTGAATGAAGTCCTTAAAGCTAAGAAGCCTCTAAATCAGACCAGAATTTGTTAAAAATAATATCTTTATTAGGTTTTTTGAGAGATAACTTTTATTATTTTTATGTACAGAAAACAACAGTGTACATTTAGCCCAGTTTAGTGGAAAATTTTTTAGCCTTTGCCTTTTCCAGCTTGGCAATGCAAGCCACAGATTTCAGACCCAGGACATTCCCTCCCCAGTGGTGATGGATCTCATCATATCTGTTGTTAAAATTGGTCCTGATAGCTTCCACCAGCTTAGCCAGAGCTCCGTTGTCCCCGAGTTAACCTGTGTGAAGGCGACAGTGGTGCAGCTCTTCCTGTGAACTAGATGCCCCTGCCTGGCCTTCCCCTTGTTAATGCAGTAAGGGACCCCATCTTCCATAGAGCAGGCAGGAAGACAGCCAGCTCTATGGGATCCACATCATGTTCAGTCACCATCAGGTGAGACTTCTTGTTCTCCACCCAGATCGTGACAGTGTTAACCCCTAGAACACACACAGCCACTCTGCATGAGCATTCACAGGTGCTGCTCTGGTCACAAAAAGTTGTGGCCAGGAGGTTGTTTATAATTACAAAGGGAATGTATGCTCATTTGTAAACATTTCAGGCATAAATAATTTAGAAACAGAAATGGTTCTTGTAAATTCATACAATCCTTCTTCCCCTAAGTTACTTGCCTTTAAGAGCTTTAGGGGTTTTTGTATGCACATTCTAATGTGTTCAGTGAGGATGTAAACAAAAACGATAGGTAGTCCTTTCCTGTTCCCCTGTAGTTACTGTTGAATGCACTTACTCTATCCCCTACCAGCAACTCATGGAAAGGTACCAGGATTTCTGTGGACTCTGTTCCATTTTAAATTCAAAGAAATGACCATAAAAAGCCAATCAACCAACCCCTAAGGGTTTAATAAGAGAAGGCATACCACAAAATCCTTCCTTGTGATATTAAGAGAGCTAGTGGCCTTCGCAGAAAACCAGTTTGTGAAGGAGCAACCATTCTTTCTTCATTCCTCTATCCCTCAGTTTTTGAATAGTTCTCCTCCCCTAAAGCCAGTTGAGGGAAGACACAGAAGAGAATTACCCCTAAAGTTGAAGGGTATGACCTGAATTTTGGGAGAGGCCCTACATCTTGTCACAACTGCTGAGGATGGCTGACACACAGAAGTACCTAGTGCTGAGCCGACATAAAGACTGGTACTAAGGAGTATCTTGGTAAAAAAAAAAAGGGTATTGATTAGCTCCTCCCCATACCACCCCTAGACACACACACACACACACACACACACACACACACACAGTGTGAACCCATTAAACTCATATTGAAGGGTTTAGTGGACTGTCCCTGAAAATCACTGTATCCATGGGAGGTAAGGAAAGATGCAGCAACCTCTGCTGAAGGAAGCCTTTCTGAGAATTCTCTTGGCGTAGACCAGGAATATATGGAAAACAGAAAGTTGGGGAGCAATCCCCCATTGGAAACCAGACCAAGCAGTGATAGCCTACAGAAAGGTCACCTTGATGCCAAAACCAGACAAAGATGGAATTAAAAAAGAAAAATGCCAAGAATATAGATGTGAGAACTCTCAACAGAAGAGTTCATGAAGCAAAAACACTTTCCTCACCTTTACCCTCCATGGCATTCAAGGGGTTCCCCTCCCTGAGCTGAAGTTTGGGGTGGGTTTGGGGACCAGGAAGTATAAGAACAGTATCTCATTCCCTTTATGAGCTGCTTTTAGAAAACCAAAGGTAGGATTACAATCAATTGACATGAAAAGGGAGATAAATTTATAAAACTCTTACATAAGAATTGGTAGAAAGACCAAAAAGAATACTGAAAAGTATTAAGAGAAAAGAAGAACAGTCTGGAAGAAAAAAATATGTCAATGAAACACAAAAGAGGTATAAAAGACAAAGAAAAAAACTGTTATCTTCTTGAACCCAAAAACCACTAAGCAGAACATAGAGATTTAACTTGGGCTTGAACTGGAAAGAGCCCTATAGAAATGACTTCAGAACTTAAGACCCTGAAGAGTCGAGTTAACTGCATAATACAGACTGTACTAGTGGATGCGGTTTATACACTGAAATTATATTTACACAACATTTTAGTTATGTATCCAAACTATGTATATTGCACCAAGGAATGTTAACATACTCATATTTTTTAGAAATAGCTGATTATTATACATCAAATTGTTCAAATTTGTTACATTCTTGGATGAAAACATTGAACTATCCAAGTCCAAATAAAACACTTGGAAAGCCTCAAATTTCCACTTTCCAACTGTCATTTTGTCTGTACTTCTATTGCTAATGGATAATCTTCCTTCCGATTGACAAATTCTTTCTTTAGCTATTTTAATTCCTTCTGTCAGGTTACAGTTAAGCCTCACTGGCCTCAGACCCTAGTGACTTTGCACATGTCTGTCCTGATCTGTAATGTGTCGATTTAGAATTTAGCTTTCTACTGTGCTCCATGCACTACCTATACTTAATCTTCTGTCAAAAGGATTTAACAATGATCCAGGCTGAACATTAATGTGGGCTTGGGGAGGTTTAAGCCCACCTGCCTTTCATTCCCAATACTACATTACTTCCTTTTCCTTCCTAACCTTTCCACTGTCATCTAACTAAATTGGTCATCACAACCCTAAGAAGTGTGCTCTTTCCTTTGTGGAAAGACTAAAACTGTGTTTATAAGGTAACGGGCATGAATGGTTGAGAGGCCCATTTGGTTCTGCTAGAACATTTGCTCATTTGTATATAACCCAGTAGGGAGCCAGGGGTTTTTGCACAAGAGCCAATCTATGAAAAATTAAATATTTATGGTCTACATTCTTTTTTATTCAAAATAAAAATAGCTCTTTTAGAGCCCCAACATATGAAGTATATTAAAACACATAGTTCATCTATCTCGTTGGATATAAAAACTGCTAAGGAGAAAAATGCCACTGAAATGTTAATATCTGGGTGTTTTTGATTTATGGACGGAGAAGCAAATTTCTAATTTGTCATCTTAGAATTAGATTGCACACAATATCATAATGTGAGTTATGAAATTTGCATTTCTGTATTTCTACAATTATAAGCTTTTAATGGATACAGTTTATAAACTTCTAAGGAAACAAGTATTTCCACATGCACTGGTAATGTATGTTAGTTTTGTTCATAAGATTTTTCTTCTGGCCATGAAAGAAATGATTTATTCCTAGTTTAGATAGTTAAAATATCATTTAATACTTCCAGGGGTTTTCATTTATAATTTTCTAACTTGGTGTTTAGGAACTTTCAGGTATAAAAAATAAATTTGCACATAAAACTCAAACATAAGGTAATGTCAAAAGTCAGTTTGTAAAGAGTAGAAATTATAATAAAAACTACTTTTAAATTTATGACATTTAAGAATGATCCAAAGCACACTCAATAATTTTAACAAAAGGTACTTTTTTTTTTAGCACGTGTTGCTTTTCTTTCTAACAATAGGGTTTCTTTCCTGACTCAAACATCTATTCATCTATTCTTTTTCATAGTGTAGTTTTGTTTGCTTCACTTCTGTGCAGAATTTCTCAGCTTATAGCTGATTTCAAAGTGTAACCTTTAGTATTCAATTCCCAGATGTTAATGATTTATAGGTCATAAAATTTTATAAAACCAATTGGTCTTATTAGAATTTATGAGGTGAAAGTAGCTCTTGTATAGATAACCATAACTGTAGCCAGTGTGAAATAATTTTAAAATGATCTGTAAGTTTTTAAATAATTAATAGACTAAAGACATTTATCTTTATACTTTCATTTGTTGCCAAATATGTTCTGTAAATTTTTCTATTGTTTTTAATGATATAAATATATAAAATAGGGAAGTTCAACCATTATATCTGAATCCTATTTTTAAAAATATTTTTAATTAAAAATATGAAATATAGGCATTGGTATTAGGAAAAACTTTTAGAAGGAGTTAACATAGGGCTAGGTGTTTTGTTTTTCTTTTTTCATTTTTTTCTTTTTAGCTGACATGATAATTGTACATATTTATGAGGTATAAAGTGATATTTTGATACATGTATAAAACGTGTAATGATCAAATCAGGGGATGTAGCATATCAATCATCTCAAAAATTTATCATTTTTTTGTGTTGTGAACATTCAAAATCTTGTCTTCTAGATCTTTGAAAATATATATACCTATATATAATATAACTTATATTAATATATAAATTGTTAATCATATTCACCCACTAGGTTTTTTTTTTTTTTTTTTTTTGAGACAGAGTCTCGCTCTTTTGCCCAGGCTAGAGTGAGTGCTGTGGCGTCAGCCTAGCTCACAGTAACCTCAAACTCCTGGGCTCAAGCAATCCTTCTGCCTCAGCCTCCCAAGTAGCTGGGACTACAGGCACGTGCCACCATGCCCAGCTAATTTTTTCTATATATTTTTAGTTGTCCAATTAATTTATTTCTATTTTTAGTAGAGACGGTGTCTCTCTCTTGCTCAGGCTGGTTTCAAACTCCTCACCTTGAGCGATCTTCCCGCCTCGGCCTCCCAGAGTGCTAGGATTATAGGCATGAGCCACCATGCCGGGCCACCCACCCCCTAGGTTTTAAGGACTAAAAAAGAGTTTATCAAACAGACTGGGAGGAGAGTGAGCAAATATCCCATCAAGGGAACAGTGTGGGCAAAGGTACAGAAACCTGTGATACCATGTTCAGTGTTGCTTGAGCAATCAGTGTGGAAGCGGCAGGAAATAGCCAATTAGAGAACAGATTATAAATGGATGTATGTGCCCCACTAAGAAACTTAGGCATCATTTTGTTGGCAATGAGAACTAGTGAAGTATTTTAAAAGCACAGAAGAGAAATAGTCAGACTTGCATTTTAGACAAGTTCTTTTAGGATAAACTGAATGCTGAGTTGGAGGTGAGAAGAACTGAAGCAGGGATTTATTTCAGCTGAGATACTGTTGCTACAATTAGGGCAAGAGATGATGAAAGCTAAACAGAGGCTGCCGATATGAAAGGAGAAGATAAATTTATGAGATGGTAATAAAGATTAAGTTTCAAGACGTGGTGTCCAGGTGTGGAGGGTGAAAGAAAGAGAGGAAGGAGGTAGGATAGTGTCAGGGTTTCCAGAGAAACTGAACCAGAAGGAGAGAGAGAAAATAAGGAATTGGTTTATGCAATTGTGCAGGCTGGGTAGGCACGTCTGAAACCCATAGAGCAAGCCATTAGGAAGGGCAGGCTGGACACTGTCAGGGAGGAACTGATATTGACAGTCCACAGGTAGAATTACTTCTTTCTGAAGAAAACCTCAATTCTGCTCTTAAGGTCCTTCAACGGATTGAATCAGACCAATCTAGATCATCCAGACTAATTTCATTTATAGTTGACCCTTGAACAACGCAGGTTTGAACTGTGCAGGTCCACTTATACCTGGATTTTTCTTTTGCTTTTCTGCTACCTCTGAGACAGCAAGACCAACCCTTCCTCTTCCTCTTCCTCTCAGCCTACTCAACGTGAGGACAATGGAGAAAAAGACTTTTATGGTGACCCACTTCCATTTAATAAATAGTATATTTTTTCTTCCTTATGATTTTCTTAATAACATTTTCTTTTCTCTATTTTAAGGTTCAGTATGTAATGCATGTGACAAACAAAATATGTGTTAGTTGGCTGTTTTTGTTATCAGTAAGGCTTTCAGTCAACAGTAGGCTATTAGTAGTTAAGTTTTTGGAGAGTCAAAAGTTATAGGTGGATTTTTGATTGCATGGGGGGAAGTCAACTCCTCTAACCCCCGTGTTGTTCAAGAGTCAACTGTACTTAGTCAACTAACTATATTTATCTCATCTACAAAATACCTTTACAGCAACACCTAGTCAGTGTTTGAATAATGAGTACTATAGCCCAGCCAGGTTGACATTAGAGATGCCTTTTAGGACTTTGAATTGAGAGATGTGGAGAATGACAGTGTTGCTAATTAAGATAGGGAACACATGAGGAAGAGCAGTTTGGTGGTGAGGAATGACAGAGTAATATACTGTATTTTATAGATTCTAAAATGTACATTTTTCCTTTAAATTTCGACATCTCTATTGCATCTTAAAATCAATGACATCTTACCACTATAATTGGCATTTTTAAAAAAATAGTTTATAAAATGATGGTGTATCTTACAATCAATGGCACCTTTGATTGAAGGAAACAAGGTAGTGGGTTTGATTTGGTATCTTGAATTTGAGGTACCTAAGGGACATGGATAGCTCTAGTTCATAGAAACTATAGTCAGGAAACTCAGCCAAGAGATCTGTCACAGAGATATGACTTTTGGAGTCATCTGTACTAAGTGAAAGTTGAAGCAATGGAAATGGAGAAAATTCCCAGGGAAACAGAAGTGAGAATAATAAGCCACTAAATAGACAACCCTAAAGAACCATAAACTTTAAGGGGCAAATATAAGGAAAGGAGTGGTTAGAAAATATAATTAGGATATGTCATAGAAACAAAGGGGGAAGATAACTATTAAAACTAGTGTGTAGTTGCCAATGTCAGATGCAGTAAGAGGACTAGTAAGTGCCCACTTGCTATGGCAATATGAGGGTCATTAGTGACTTTTCTAGAATAATTTCAGTGTATTGGTTAGAAAGTAGATAGTTTGCATTGGATTAAAGAATGGAGGAGAACTAGGAGGGTAAAAGTCATGAATGTAAACTGTTCTTTAAGGAAGCTTGACTAAAGAGGCATGGAAAATGACAAAAAATAGAGGATGAGGTCAAACAAAGGTGGTTTTTGTTAGATGTGACTCAGATTTGAACTTGTCTCTAAGATATATAAAAAAAGCATGGGCTACTCTTACTTAGTACATCAATTGAGTTTGACCATCAGATCATCTTTTTGACAACTTAAACTGAAGAAATGAGGTAGTCAAATAAAAGGGAAGTGGTACTTCAGTCAGGATTCTCACAAAGAACGGATAGTAGTAAGTCTAAAAGGGGTGATTGGAGACAGTTTAATGACTGTACTATTTACAAAGATGTGAATAAGGAGGGTTGTCAAACAGAAAGCCATTACCACCCCTGAAAAGATACCCCCCTTTCTCAGAAGTTTCTACAATCTAGAATAGGTCAAGAAGACCCACTTAGGAAAGAGCTTCCTAGCAACCATTGTCAACCCACAGTTCCCCAAGGAGAGAGCCAGGGCATAATTATCTTGTTTCTCCTTTTGAATGAACTTAGCAGGAAACCAGAGACAAAGGATTCTATTTGATGTAGAGCATAATGATCAGCCTCCTGGGGCACAGAGCAGAGTGGAGAAGGGTGGCAAATGGATCTGGAGAGGCTAATGGAAGACACTCAGCAGAAGAGGGAAAACTTGTTCAAATGGGAGTAAGACCCAGGACAACAGGACTCCTGGTAAAGACAAAGAGGGCATATCTAATATTTTACAGATTCTATATGTTTTAACAATAGATAAAAACAATGCTATTTCAATTTTTGTGTAGTTAATGAGAAACTGATATTTCTAAATAAGAAAAGGCCCAATATCCTTGTTTTAATTACAGTCCATTGTTCCTTTTGTATTGTGTATAACGAAGACAGCCAATGAAATCCATGGTTAAAAAAAGATTCTAATTCTCTGCAGAATAACTGAATACATAATGTTTCATCTTTGTATTAGAATACAGTTTTTCCAGCCTGGGAAACAGAGTGAGACCCTGTCTCAAAAAAATAAAATGAAGTACATAAAATAAAATACAGCTTTCCTATTAAAAAGATGATTCTCATTTCAAAAACATGAATAAATTAATATTTAAAAAAATACTATTGGTTAGGTTTAGCCCTGGGAAAAAAAAAAGAAACATTAAAATTTTTATAGATTATTAGTATTTTCATTTAATTTTGAAATAAAAGGCTTATTTATTTAAAACTTGGGTTGTTATTTTTTATTTTTCTCTGTGACATACTTAATCAAATCTTAATAGACCAAGTGACTTTAGTAACATAGATTCTGTATCTACTTCATTTTTAGCACCAACTATAGGTAGGCTTTCACTAGGAGACAACTTAAAAATTGTGCCAAATAGAAGGGCAATGCTATTTCTAAGAAGCAAACCTTACCGAATTTTGATTTTTAAAATTACCTTCATCAATTGGTAAACATATCCACATACATATTTATGGGTTCATTGTCATTTCAGAGAAGCGTTTTCTCATATTAAAATGGAAGGCGGCTTTGGTAGTGTTAACTAATAAAAAAAATGAGGTTTATAATTTGGAAAAAGGAAAGCTTTATTTCTCATAAAGTTTCAGCCTGCAGTGGCCATTCCAGCAGGCTGAGAAACGGGGCTCCCAGCCACAAGCCAGGAACAAGTGCTTTAAGGGAGGGATAAAGGGAAAGGATTTTATACTGAGTGGGGTAGCTAAATATACATATTTTACAAGCTATAGGAGGAGTCACGAAAATTCATGAAAAGAGAAAGCTTGCATATGTGGAATTCTGCTTTATTCCTCCCTTCAGGGCTGGGAAATCAGTTTTAAGGTTTTTCTGGCATCTCCCTTGGCTGAGACAGGTCTGTTCAATAGCATGGGGCTTAGGATTTTATTTTTAGTCCACAGTAGTTAGATTTCATAGAAAATCCTCAAAAATTTTACTTTTAATATCATTTAAGCAAGCTCAGCAAAAAAAGAAAAACATACACACTACTTTTTCTTTGCTAAGCTATTATGTCAATTAACATCTGACCAGCACTAGAATATGCTTAATTTTGAAGGGAGTATGGAAATAGATAGATAGAGATAGACATAGGGATAGAGATAGAGATAGAGATAGGGATAGAGAATAGATAGATAGATATAGATAGATAGATAGAGAATTGTCCCACTTCTGACGATAGCAATTAATTTTTCCTTGGGCCAGATTTTTTTTCTGATGACCCAGTGCAAATTCAAGTTTTCACAACTTTTTTGAAAACCATTCAGTCTTTAACCATCTACCCAAATCAGCCATCTGTTTGCTATTAATAATATCTAATTACCTTGTAACCTGTATGTTTTGGGGGCTACTCATAATCCAGTCTTATGGACTCACATGCAAAGAAACACCAGTTGGATGTAAAAATATGATTAAAAG
>CAUYRT010033054.1:0-30297 GCA_963574885.1 Lepilemur ruficaudatus
GCACTTTCCCCTGCAGATTAAGGCTTTGTTCTGTAAATGAAAGAAAAGAGTATTGACAAATTTCACAAGACCTGCACTTCCCTCTCCCCTTCAGGGCCTTATGGGGAGGAGCTTTCTTCAGATTCACCTAGATCTTCCCTCTGAGAGTCTAGTGAGGTGCTTATAAGAAAAGTCAGTGAAAGTCTGAAAGCCACCTATGAGTGGGGATCCTAGAAGAATCTCACTCTCACATCAGCCCATATTAGACCTGAAGCAATTCACCAAAAATTCTAGCTTAATGTTTCTACCAGTTTATGGCATCTGGTGGCTTCTCCTCAAGGTAAGCAAATCATGGGTCCTGTATTTCCCTGGAGGCATTTTAGCACAGTGGTTTGCCCTACAACCTATTTTCTCTCGGGTTCAAGAAAAATTGTTGATGATTTTTAGTTTGTCCAGCTATTTCTTGTTGTGAGAATTCATCTTCATTGTATGAGCTGAAACCAGAAGTCTTGCAATGGGAAATTAAAAATAGGATACGTAATACCTCCCTCCTTTCTTTCACCTGCAGACTGCTGGGATGTTTTCCTTTTTAATCCTTTTGAGGAAAACCTGTTTGCCAATGAACATGTCTTTTCACCAACCTCCTGTGTCTCTGTGCCAGTCATTGCAAACAAGTAACCAACTCAGTAATGCATTGTTATCTTATTACTTCCTTGCCACTCTGAACTTGCATCCTTAAATATGACCAACACTTTGAGAAATAAAAATAAAATCCTAAGCCCCCCAACCTACTGGACAGACCCCCTTTTGGCCAAGGGGACTCCAGAGAAACCTTAAAACTGAGTTTCTGACCATGAAAGAAAGCGAAGTAAGACTGGCCTTGGACCCTATGATATTAAATTATTCACAGGACCTAAGGCCATGCCAAGCAAGGGTTACCTCACCTGCAGGGTATCAATTTGCTTAAGAAATCACTTGAGTTGTATTTTGTGGCTTGTCTCTGATCAACGGACTTCCTTATCTTAACTTAAAACATTCCAAGCCTTTAAACAAAGCTTCTTTCTTTAACCAATCACAAGTCAAAGAGTTTTTGAACCCACTTTAACCTGTAAGCCCCACTGCTTGGAGATGTCTTGCCTTTTTGAGCCAAGCCAATGTACACTTTCCATGTATTGATTTATGACTTCATCTGCAATTTCTGTCTCTCTAAAATGTATAGAAACAAACTGTACCCCAACCGCCTTGGGACCACTGTGCAAGACTTCTTTGGTGTAGCTCCTGGGGCCATGATCACACATATTTGGCTCAGAATAAACCCCTTTAAATTATTTTACAGAGTTTGAGGTTTTTTCCATTAAGAATCTTAATCCTACTCTCATGCTCTGCTTTCTAGACATCCTGGGCTGAGAAAACAAGCAAAATATACATATACATACATCTCATTACAAAGTACTCAAGTAATATGGAAGTATACATACATTATAAAAAGTCAATTTCTTTGCTCCAGAATCACTGTTAATAGCTTGATGTGTACCTTTCCATTCCTTTGTCTATTCATCTGCATATTTAAATTTTTTCTTTTATAGAAATAGGATAAAATTCCCTAAATTACATTTGTATCTTTAAAATATTTCTGTGTTTGTAAATAATACCTATCTCATTTATTTTAACAGGTGCAAAGTGTTCCATTGTGTGGTTCCACAATTTATTTAATCATTCCCTTATTGGTCGTCATTTAAATTGTTTCCAGATTTCACTTATTATAAAACAAAGCTGCAATAAATACCCTTTTATATAAATCTTTGTGTACATTTGTGACTATTTTTTAGATTAGATTCCTAAAGGTAGAATGTACCAGGTAGTCTACTGAACGTTTTACACACATTTTAGCAACACTGTCAGGCAGGCACTATTATTTCTACTTTTAAATCAGAAATTGAGATTTAAATAAGCTGTCCAAAGTGACACAACTGTAATGTTGGATGTGATGCTGGAATTTGATACAGATAATCTATCTCAAGAACCCTCCACTCTTACATACTATGATGTGTTGCCTCCAAAATATGTTAATTCTTAAATTTTGACTAAAACTGATATGTTACCTAACAATAAGGCTTTTCTGATTTGTGTTCCCACTAAACACTAGTTTCCATTCATCTTCCTCAAAACTTGATATTTTTGTTTTATTTTTTTTTTTTTGGTTTTTCTTTATCTTATGGAGAAAGAAAGAAGTACTAAAACTGTCCTCAACAGCAAGCAATGCTGTATCTGCTTTTTTTTTGTATTATAATGTCATTGCCTCCATCAAGCTCCCTTTTTGTTGTTACAAAACCTTCTAATGATGTTTCTTCCAAACTTAAAAATCCTTTAAAAGCAAGATGTTTCCATGTAGTTGTTGTTCAAGGTAGTTTCACATGAAAAACACCAAAGTTTAATCCCATTAGCCTTAAAATAGTAAAGTATACATTTTAAATATGTGTCTAAGTGTATCCTATACCTTTTTGAACTAAGCGACTCTTTGTTATCAATAAATTAATTGTTTGGAGTGATTTCACATCATCTTTATTGCCAAGGCATTGTTGGAAGCCTAAGAGAGAGGATCTGACCTGGTATAACCCTTGATTTTAAGTTGTTTTGAATTTCTCTTACTTTTTTATATTTTAATAAATTGGGCATAGCATTTATTTTGTCTCTTTTATGAACTCATATATGTTCACTGCTGGAAATTTAATTTAAAAATATTGGATCAGCAGTCTGAAATATCTGTTCTTGGTGTGCTCTAGACACACTGAAAGCAAGGTAAGCACGAAATGAGGTTTATTGAGGAGAGAAAGACAGTATCATAGAGCAAGAGCAAGATATAGGTTTACAGAGCAAGAGCAAGATACATTTGCCACAGATGACAAATGGACCCCTTGTTGTAACAAAAAGGCCTTGGTCATGATCTCGGGTCTTGTTTTATACTGTACGGATAGGGCCCTCCTCGTGATTCAAATGTCATCATGGAACCACTTTGATGGACAGTTGGGAGTTATATCACCTAGTCTTACTACACATGCAGATCTCCTATGACCCTCTTGGAAAGCCCATTTCAAGGGACAGGGGGGTGAACCAAAATGTCGATTTAAGCTAATGACATGATAATTAGTCTTAGGTAGTCCTAGGTCACCTTCAAGACCCCATTGTGCCTGTATTGCTTGGCCTACACGCTAGAGAATCCTCTGCCTTCTTTTGCAGTTGGTGCACTAAGTTCTGATTGGCAGATTTATAGGGTGTTCCCTCCTCCCCCAGATATAGCAATTGCTCAGGGCACCAGACTTTGTCCCCAGGAGAGGCTGAAGGTCCCTGGCTGTCTACCTAACAGACATAATCACATCTTTTATAGGGCAAGTAAAGATTGATGTTAAATATATTATATAAATGAAATTATTGGTCCTGTTAAAATTATATGAAGCCTTGGATGCTATATTCCTATTTTCAGAAAAATTTGACGGAAGTTAAAACTAATTAGGAGGAGGCAATGATTGTGTGAGTATATGTGTGTATGTGTGTGTGTGTGTAAACAGAATAAATGAATAAAGCCACTGGTTTATTATGTTACAAGCTTAGTTATTAAAAACTATCTGGTTAGGTAGGTCCAGTTTTCAGTTCCTTTGATGAGAAAGATCTTGAGAAGTTGACATCAGCAGAGGGGCATATACCTTCCTTTTGATGCTACCTTTATTTTGATATAACGATAATACTGGTGTCATTGGTTTCCGCCATAATAGATGATTCCATTTACATGGGATATTTTAGAATTTTTTTATCCTTTTACTAAAATTATTAAGACTGAACACTGGACACTTTGAGCAAAAATAAAAATAATATAAAATAAAATAAAATTCTTAAGACTGACTTACATGATTGGGATTCTGTAAATTTTGCTTTTGTGAAAACGTGACCACAGTTTTTTATCCCTCTGCCAAATCATTGATAAAACTTATTCTGTAGAAGGGTTGGCCACATAAGTTTACCCCAGAGAAATGTGAGCATGCAATTTTGGGAAACATAGGTCCAGAGGATCTTTTAGGGGTTTACTGTTAGGAGTCTAGGAAAATCCAATTCCTGAATCAGGGGTAGATATAAAGATTTTCCAAATGAAAAAAAAAATCTGGATTTAGTGAGGAGAGACTTTATTCAAAAGGATTATCATAAGAGGAGGGAAGAGATGATTGCAATAGGGAGAACATACTGATCATAAGATCTGAAAGCTTCTCAAGAGTTCAGCAAAAAGAGATTTTTTTTTTTTTCTATAGAGAAGGGTAAGCAAGGCTAGAAAGAAGCAAGTGTGGGAAAGTGGAATGAAAGTGTGGCATGCTTGGAGGGTACATCAGAGAACATTTTCCATGAGGCCAGCCTGTTCTCACGAGGAGTAGTACTCTGGCTGAGAGGATGAAGTGGACCAACATTCAGGGACTTGAGGAGAGAAGCTTAACCAAAATCTGCATTAACAAACATTTTCTTCTGATCGATCAGCGGGAATAATCAGTTCGGCTAATCATTTATGGGGCAAAAAATTGGAATTTGGAAGCTCTGTATCTGGCCTTGTCATAAATAGACAACAGGTAAGGGCATCAGTGAGTCTTATCTAAGCATTATGGAGAAGGATGTTTATTGTGCAGTAAGCCATTCTTCAGAATTCAAAGTAGTAAGAGGATTTCTTAGTCTTCACTGTTTTTCAGGAGCACAGGATTTGGGTAAAATTGGGTACTGTCAGGTTAGAGTTGTTTTCTTTAGATACCTCTAAGACGTTTTGACTTGGCAACCCTGTGCTTGCATCTCCTCAGCCTCCAGGGCCTTTAGAACCTGTAGCATGGTGTATCATAGCACTGGATGATATTGGGGCAGAAGGAAATAGGACTGAAACTGCAAGAGAGGTGAAAGGGGCCGCCTGTTTACTAGCCTGATTGCCATGTTGTAAATAACATGAACTTGCTTAGTGCTTTTCTTCCTGAGTGAGAGCTGTAGTAGTTGCCAAAAGCTGCTTTCCCGTAAAGACTGTCCTCTGACCCTATGAGTTTTGAGATGTTTAGACACAGAGAGGTAAGGCTTTCTTCTACCTTGCTGTGAATTGAATATTCAGTTTGAATAGTTTCCTATTTTTTTAACTGACTTTTAAATCCTTCTATAATTCTAATTAAGCTCATCTTCATCTCCTGAGCTTGGCTAGCTCTAAGGCAAGAAATAAAGGAAGCTTGCTCGCCAGGCCAGACTTCCTAAGCTCTCACATCTCTACTTGAATTGATTTGCATTATAATGTACATGGGCAGGAAGATAGGTAAATTGAATGTGTGATTAACTGAGCAAAGAATAAAGCCCATATAGAGTTAACATTATTGCTAGGCTACTTGCAGGTCATTTCTGAAGGATGGAAACAGGCACTCTCTAAGAATGAATGTATGAAATATGATGATTATCTTATTGAATATAAAACATTTATTACATCATCCAGTTCCTTTTTATTTAACATGAAATGTGTTAAACAGTTTCTAAGATGAGAACTAATAATGCTCTGTGGAGGTAGCCCAGCGCTGGCAAGATGGGAAACCCATTGGATCTGGAAATGATCTTTTTAGTAACTAACCAGGAGATACGTAAAATAATACAACCTTACCCAGTACACTAGGATTTTTACATAGTTCTGCAAAAACTGGCTCAAATGGTACAAAAGCAATTTATATAACCAAAACATTGTGCCTCCATAATATTCTGAAATTAAAAAACTGAATTAATGGTTTTTCTTATAATTTGATAAAAGTATCCTACCTTTAATTGGCTTTG
This sequence comes from Lepilemur ruficaudatus, assembly GCA_963574885.1. Classification (NCBI taxonomy): domain Eukaryota; kingdom Metazoa; phylum Chordata; class Mammalia; order Primates; family Lepilemuridae; genus Lepilemur; species Lepilemur ruficaudatus. The sequence continues at coordinate 5,803 of CAUYRT010033054.1, forward strand.
GTGGAGAATCTTAACTCCAAACATCTATCTTAAAAAAAACAATGAACCCTTGAAAACTGTCTTAGACATAGCTTTGTGAAGATAGGTATTAAAACATGACTTTGTACCTAGGCAGGTTTTTCTTTTCAGCATGTAAAAGCCATGTTGCATGACCTAATTGCACCCAGAATAAACATTCCTTTTGACACTTGAATTCTGGTTCTCACACTCTTGATGTTTTACTTAATGCTTTGATAACTTAAATATCACCTTTACATTTTCAAAATACAATTGCTCAAGTAAAGTCTGTATTGATCATAGCAATACATATATAAACAACAATATTTCATTGTCTCTTTCTCTGTAAGGGTGCCCCTGGACAAATTTTGCATAATCAGGTTAATAGTATTCATAAATCTGTATGATACTTCTGGTTTATTTTCAGTCTTGGTTGTTTCCATTTTGTTAAAGCCAATCATAATAAGAAAACGTTCATTTCATAGGGGAAAACATCCATTTGTAACTATTAACATCCTATATATTGTAAGATTAAGCACTATTTTATAATTGAATAATATACAATAAAGATGTGATAGAAATAATAATGTGTTGGTTTAGATGAAACAGTAACTGTAAACAATGACTTGCATTTTTCAAGAAGTCAGTCAAGGTTTATCTTAAGTCATCTCTGAAAACCATTGTTGCTGATGTTATACTTGCCATCAATAGCATAAGTAAATTAAAGAATTTTTTCCTTGTCAAAGAATTTCTAAACTTCTTATAATTTTTTTATGAAAAGATATAAAAATGATCAATTCTGACACCTCACTCAGCATTCAGCTATGACGTAAGGGACATAAAATTAATGTATGGAATTAAATGCATTAAGGTTGATACCACTTTCTTTTTACAAAAGTAATATTTAATTACTTGCTCAGAAAATTAACTTCAATATGGAAGTGAAAACAGATAGGATAACATAAAATTTGCCTACTTTAATATCTGGGATTTTAAGTGGATCAAATTTCTATCTTTCTGGCTTTCTTATTACGACAGGGGGTACATTCATCATCTGTGGTGAACGTATCTTGTTCTTGCTCTGTAAAACCTATCTGCCTTCCTCAATAAACTTTTTTTCACGCTTAAAGAAAAAATTTCTATATTTCTTAACAAATGCTCCTAGCTGTCAAGGGTAAAAATAAAATTGCAACCAATCAAAATGCAGCATACATAAATGGTCACAGTAGTACCATGTAACAACATAATTCACAGATGCCATGAATAATCCCAATATCCAGTCTGTTAGTAAGAACTTAAAGAACAAGAAATGGTACCAAATGAATTCAATCATGTGGCAGCAATTCCAACAAGGTTTTAAAATTCTATAAATTTACCCAATCTAGCTACTTAACCAAGGCCCAGAGTACATTTTGGTTCAATTTAGAATCCCCACATCCTCCTGCTTTTGACTTGTCAGAACAGCACTAACCTTCCTCATCCACTTTAATTATCAAAATGGTTGGTGTATTCATTTTCCTAAAAAGAATTACACAAAACTTTGGAAATAAAATAGAAAAATAATTTTTTTAATGGAATGCTAGAGAATTATCTAACAAAGTTGCTGGAGGATAAGGATCACCTGCTTCTCTGAGAATATAACTTTGTTTTATTTAGAAGTCTAGAATTCACACTGGACTATGACTCAGACATTTGACAACTCTGGCCAATAAAAAATATAACGCTAAAGGTTATATATATACATGTGGATCCATATGATTAATCAATTTTATAATTTAATAATCTTATTTCACCATTCCTTGTTTCAATGGCTGTATACAAGCCCAGTTCCTTATGTCATTTTTGAACAAGCTTTTCCATCCTGCTGGTCCCTGTATTCATGAGTTAAATAAAATGCTGAAATTTTATTTGTAGCTATTATAAATGACATTACTTTTTTGGTTTCTTTTTCAGATTGCTTACTGTTGGCATATAGAAATGCTAATGATTTTTATATGTTGATTTTGTATCCTGCAACTTTAATGAATTTGTTTCTAAGTTCTAATAACTTTTGGGTACAGTCTTTAGGTTTCTGTAGATATAACATCATATTATCTACAAATAAGGATAATTTGATTCTTCCTTTCCAATGTGGATTCCCTTTATTTCTTTCTCTTGTCTGACTGCTTTAGCTAGAACTTCCAGTACTATGTTCAATTACAGTGATGAAAGTGGGCATCCTTCTCTTGTTTCAGATCTTAGAGGAAATATTTTTAGTTTTTCCCTATTCAGTATGATACTAGCTATGCATCTGTCATATATGGCTTTTATCATGTTGATGTAAATTCCTTCTAATATCCAGTTTTTGCAAGTTTTTATCATGAAGGGAGGTTAAATTTTATCAAATGCTTTTTCAGCATCAATTGAATTGATCATATGGTTTTTGTCCTTTTTTCTGTTGATATGATGTATCACATTAATTGATTTGCATATTTGAAACATCCTTGCATTCCTGGGATGAACCTCACGTGATTATGATGAATGATCTTTTTTAATGTGTTGTTGAATTCAGTTTGCCAGTATTTTGTTGAGGATTTTTGGCCTATTTTTATCAGAGATATTAGCCTATAGTTTTCTCTTTTTGTTGTTCTATCTTTGTCTGGTTTCAGTATCGAGGTGATACAGGCCTCACAGAATGAGTTTGGGAGTATCCTGTTCTCCTCTGTTTTTTGGAATAGTTTAAGTAGGATTGTTATTAGTTATTCTTTGAATACTTGGTAGAATTTCACATTGAAGCTATCAGGTCCTGGGCTTTCTTTGATGGGAGACTTTTTACTACTGCTTCTATTTTGTTACTTGTTATTGGTTTAATCAGGTTTTGGATTTCTTCCTTGTTCAATCTTACTAGGTTGTATGTGTCTCAGAATTTATCCATTTCTTCCAGGTTTTCTAATTTATTAGCATATAGTTGCTCATAGTATTTCTAATGGTCCTTTTGATTTCTGAAGTATTTGTTGTAATGTCTCCTTTTCCATCTCTTATTTCATTTACTTGGGTCTTCTCTCTTTTTTTCTTAGTCTGGCTAAATATGTGTCATTTTGTTTATATTTTCAGAAAACCAACTTTTTTTTTCATTGAACCTTTGTATTTTTTTTTGGTTTGAGTTTCATTTATTTGTGCTCTGATATTCATTATTTCTTTTGTCAACTAACTTTGGGTTTGGTTTGCTTTTATTTTTCTGGTTCTTTGAGATACATCCTTAGATTGTTTAACTGAAGTTTTTCTACTTTTTTGATGTAGGCATTTATTGCTATAAACTTTACTATTATGCTTTTGCTGTATCTCAGGATTTTTAATAAGTTGTGTTTTCATTTTTATTTGTTTAGAGAATTCAATAAATTTCCTTCTTAACTTTTTCATTAATCCATTGGTCATTTAGGAGCATATTGTTTAATTTCCAATAGGTAACCTCATGTACAATAGCTACAAATAAAATTAAAAACCTAGGAATAAACATAACCCAGGAAGTGAAAGATCTCTACAATGAAAACTATAAAATATTGATGAAAAAAGTTGAAGAGGACACAAAAAAGGGAAAGATATCCCATGCTCATGGATTAGAAGAATCAGTATTGGTAAAATGTCCATACTCCCTGCAAAATTCTACAAATTAAATGCAATCCCCATTAAAGTACCAATGCCATTCTTCACAGAAATAGAAAAAAAATCCTAAAATTTATATGGAAATACAAACACTCAGAATAGCCAAAGCCATCCCGAGAAAAAAGAAAATAGTAGAGGAATCACATTACCTGACTTCAAATTATGCTACAGAGGTGTAGTAACCAAAGTAGCCTGGTACTGGCATAAAAATAGGCCCATAGACCAATGTAACAAAATAGAGAACCAAGAGATAAACCCACACTTCTATAGTGAACTTACCTTAGACAAAGATGCCAAAAACATTCACTGGGAAAAGGCCAGTATCTTCAATAAATGGTGCTAGGAAAACTGGATATCTATATGCAGAAGAATGAAACTAGTCCCTTATCTCTTATCACATACAAAAACCAAATCCAAATGGGTCAAAGACTTAAATCCAAGACCTGAAACTATGAAAACCCTAAAAGAAAACATTGAGGAAATGCTTCAGGACAATGGTTTGGGCAAAGACTTCCCTGAGTAATATCCCCAAAGCACAGGCAACAAAAGCAAAATTGGACAAATGGGATCACATCAAGTTAAAAAGCTTTTGCACAGCAAAAGAAGCAATCAACAAAGTGAAGAGACAACCCACAAAATGGGAGGAAATATTCGCAAACTACTCATCTGACAAGGTATAATAACTAGAATATACAAGGAGCTCCAACAACTCAAAAGGGAAAAAAATTCAAATAATCCAATTTAAAAATGGGCAAAGGATCTGAATAGGCATTTCTGAAAAGAAGACATACAGATGTCCAACAGGCATGTGAAAAAAATGCTCAACGTCATTAGTATTCAGAGAAATGCAAGTCAAAACTACAATGAGATATCATCTCACCTCAGTTAAAATGGCTTTTATCAGGCAATAACAACACAAGGATGTAAGGAAAGGGGAATGCCCATACGCTATTGGTGGGAATGTAAATTAGTGCCTCTGTGGAGGACAGTATGATGGTTCCTCAAAAAACTAAAAATAGAACTACCATGTGACCCAGAAATTTCACTGCTGGGTATATTTCTAAAGACTGGGAATTCAGTATATTGAAGAGATATCTGAATTCCCATATTTATTGCAGCACTATTCACAATAGCCAAGATATGGAATCAACCTAAGTGTCCATCAGTAGATGAATGGATAAAGAAGTTCTGGTACATGTACATATTATATACCCACAAAAAGGAAAGAAATCCTTCCATTTGCAACAACATAGATGAAACTGGAAAACATATTAAATGAAATAAGTCAAGCACAGAAAGACCAAGTCTCCCATGTTTTCACTCATACGTGGGGACTAAATATAAAAAACAATTGACCTCATGGAGACAAGAGTAGAATGATGGTTACCAGAGTCTGGAAAGAGTAGTGGGGAGGGGGGGGAAGTGGGGATGGTTAATGGATGCCAAAATATAGTTAGATAGTTAGATAGAATGAGAAATATTTCATAGCACAATGAAGTGAGGATAATCAACAATAAGTAAGGGTATACTTTAAAATAACTAAAAGAGTGGAATTGGAATGTTTGTACTACAAAGAAATGTTAAATCTCTAGGTGATGGATAATCCAATTACCCCGATTTGATTAATTCACATTGTATGTCTGTATCAAAACATCACATGTACCCTATAAACACATATATTATGTCCCCATAATAATTAAAAATTAAAAATTAAAAAATATTTTCAATATCCAAAATAGCATAGTATATTCCTATGTTCCCATTCCTAGCTGTGATAAACTCCTAAAAGTTATCTACTCACGGCCAGTTTTGCTTCTTCTATATCTCTATCCATTTCTTCTTCCCCTTGGATTGTTTTGAAACAAATTATCAGAAAGATGTATTTGTAGACTAGGGAAAAAAAAGTGTTGACAGATGCTCACTATGAGTGGAGAATTGTTTCTTTTAATATATTGAGAATTATGTTCTAATAACCTAAAAGCTTTTAAAAAGAGAAAAACAAATAAAAGAACTAGACACATAAGCAGAGAAAGCAAAAGGAGAAGGAATTAAGGGAGGGGAATTAGAGAAGGTATTAAGCATTTTTCTACAGGATTATTCTGAGTGGTACATTCATTCTAGTTGTAGTAAAATATAAATGTTTCATATCTTTTAATCAATAAACTGAAATTGTACTGCCCAAGAATAATTGCCTTCTTTAAAAAAAAAAAAACATAATCCACAATTGGAGCATGTAATTAGACACACAGAGAGTAGACTTGTGTTAAATTGAGTAATATTTGATATTAAATTATATGAAAAAGAGGCTTTTTATTCCTTATTCATTCTAGCTATTAGTATTTTGAAACTGTTTTATTAAACACTTTTCTATCATAAATTTCAGTGAATTTTATCTGGTTATATATGTTTGCACATATATATATTCTTTTTTATTGAATTTAAGATGCTGCTTGCCCCCATAAAGTCTTTGTGGATGAGGAAAAAACTTTTCCAATGATGTTTAACATTGCATTTCTCATCAAATCAAAAGAAAAAAAACACCAAATGTTGGCACTTAAAGACAGAAATATTTGATGTTAAAACTAGAAAACTTTAGTTAAATTTGTTCCATATTAGATATGAATGATATCATACCTCCCTGAATTTAGCATTGGGGGGGGAAAAAAAGACAAACACACACACACACATATATACAGCATTTCCTCATTGAGGATCTCTTACATAAAAAAGTCTGCATATGAAAGACAGTCCAGAGACATCTTTGAAGGTTCTCTTTCAAAGCAGCTCCACTTTCCGGTGTGTCTGGGGATTTCTGTTATTAATTGAAGTTAATTTTCTAGGATATCAGTTTGCCGTGCACGTGGGAAAGATTGATAGCCTCTTGGATTCTCGAGAGTGTTGAAAATGACACTGTTCCATCACCGGGTGCCTTCACTTTTATCATCACAAATCAAATTATAAACATCGGGGCAACCTTGCTGGAATCTGGCTTCGGGAGATTTCCATAAGATTAATTAGGCGGCCAAAGCAAAGATGGTAAAATAGAAAGGGGGAGGGTGCGGAGGGAGGAGAGAGAGTCAAACCATTCATTCCTCACAGAATGGAAAGTCAATTCAACAATGGGTAATTAGCGTGGGCCACGGATTCTCAAAGGCACTGAGGACACTGGACTCTTTCTCGCACTCTGATGTTTAGTGCCGTATTGTGGACCCCTCATTTAATTAGTGCACTTTGATACCCACAGGAGTTTGAGGCTCCAGGGCATGCTAAACACAGACTTACACCAGCAAGCTTCTGCCTCCTTCTACTCTAATTAGAGACACAATGAGCTGCAAAGACAATGTTTCACTCCAAGATTTCTTCTGCAGATACCTCTGGCAGGAAACAATCATTTATTTTGTGTCTATATTGGTATTCAGATTAAATTGTTAGCATGCAAAAGATGAGCTAAGGGCACATATCTACTAAAAATGCTTTGCAGGGTTCAAAAATGATGGAAGCAATTTGTGAAAAAAATATATAATTTTCCCTTTGGAAACTATTTATTTTGCTCATGTCTAATTAGAAATAAACTATAAATCTCAGTGCATGTTGCATTCTACATTAAATATCAGTACTTTCTTGAAATAGCCATAAGTTCTATGCCTAAACAAATGGTTCTAAAATTGTCTGAAAGGGAGAGAGAGAATAAGAGGGGAACCCCTCTCCTCCTCTGAATTCAATTGCATTGAAATAACTAGCCAGCACTAGGAAAAATGACAGAGGTCATTTTTACAGGAAGATTGCTAATCTGTCTAGAGCTCTTTAAAGAAAGCCCTGAAACAGTTGCAGTGCCAAGTTAAAAAAAAAAAATTTATAGTGTTGGTTTTGATGGACAGTTCCATGCTGATTGGAAGAATATAAATATCCCAAGGGAGACTGCATATTGAAAATTAATCTCAGCATCCATAAATACTAGTATGTGTTGCTTTAACTATAGAGTGTAAATCTTGTGCCCCTAAAATTTAAACACAGGACAAATGTTTCTCTATGGCATTGTTGTCTGTGTATTTCTATAACACATAATCAGCTTGCAAAATAAAATGTCTCAAAGCATTGCCAACCAAATGAATCAGTGCTATTATCTTCATGTGCTCCCATTTGTCTACTCAGCTATTTACCTGCCTTTCAATCTCTATATCTAACTTCTGGGAAAATAAAACCAAAAATCCCCAACTAGGAAAAAAAAGAATCCATTTTGAGATTGTCTCCACAAAATAAATATGTCCTAACTTTGGTGCTCTTTGACACTGAAAACCTTCCCTCTCCCATCCTTTATCATCTCTTGTGAAATGGATCAGAAAGAAAAGATGTTTGTCTAAGAGGAAAATGTCTTATTCCACTGCTCAAAGTTGCCCTAATACTTTCCATACACATTTTTGTCCAGCCCCATTCTGAATTTACATCTGTGCAAGGATTGTTAAGTGGGTTTCATCTCCAGTACAAAACCCAATAGATTGTGAGAATCCTCTGGGAGGGCAGTTTTAAGAAAGATTGTTAATTCAGTGGAAAAGAACACCACGATTATTTAACAATGTCTTTCTTGGGCTTGGCTTGGATTGAGGTGAGAGCTGGGGAGCATTAGGGGTGGTGATATCAGCTTCATGATTTTGTCAACTCTGTCCTAAACTGATGGGCTAGATGTTAGACCCAATTTAGTGTCTATGCCAGTTCCTGATCACTCTTTTACAGTTTTGAGAATCCACACCCAAATCTAGGAATTGAGTGGAGCGTGTCCTACCTATGTACCTATTTCTACCTCTCTTGATAGGGCCATTATGATATTTTTAGAATCTATTTCTTAAAACTATAATCTTCTTTAGACATTTTGGCAGCCTATGATCTATAATTGATTTACTTTACACTAATCTTGCCTGTGAACAGTGGACAGCTCCCACATCTGACACAAATCTCAAAGTCAGACATTAGGCCAACAAACTTTGATAATGGTCTTGATGTGTTATTGATGAACATTTCCACCTGGAAATGTCCCCTTATGATTGAGCAGTTCAAAAAGTTCTGAGTTAGTCATTAATAAACCATCATCCCATTATCCTGCTTTGTGTCCTCTGGTGTCTTCTGTTGGTGTTCTGATCCTTTCCTAGTCTCTGGAAAAGACTACACCTGTAAAAGGAATACGTAAAATGCCTGATTGAGCCTAAATTAAAGAAAACTGTCTTTAGGTATGTTTGAACCCCATAGATATTTCTAAGTATTCAATGATTAGACCTATATTAAGTAGTTTATATTTTAGAGTAGGAAGCCATGTGTCTATACCTCTTGGGACAGAGTTAACACTAACATGTACTATATAACTTCTAGTAACAATACTTTAGTTAGCATGACTTACAAGCAGAATACTCTCTCCCAAAGGTAACTTATTCCCCAGCTAAGTCGCTGAAGCAACTGCTGAGCAATTAGATAGCAATACCTTACATATTAATGTTTCAAATCATCCATCACTTGAAATCCTGAATTTAGCCTCAGCACGCTTTCCTAAAAAAAGATTAATGCTTCTAGCTAAGAAGGCAGGGGCTCTTTTCAAATGTAATAGAAGACAATGTACGTGCTCAAGGAGAGACAGTCAGTCCTATTATAAATAGTTTACAAGTGGTTAATATGCCTTAATATTTTCTGCATGTCCTATTGAAAATCATCTCATCTATTATTAAGACATGCACTAGATTATAGGTGCTTATAGGCAATTTTTGATTTATTTTTAAAGCAACGGACTAAGGAAAAATTATTTGAATATGCAACATCCATAGAAAAGTTGAACTTCCTTGGTCACAAAGGTGGGCAGTGTTCTCAAGTCACCTATTTGCAGAATAGAATTATATTGCATAGATTTGTATTTAGACATCCCTGAAGATAGAAGAATGTTAAATGCCATGTAGCATTTGGTTAAACGTGACAGCATGGAGCACCACATTATGACATGATTTTAGATTACAGGCTATGCCAAAAGCCATTTAACAGCACTATCAGAAAGAAGAGACCCCAGTGAAAGGTTTCTCTGCTCATCACACTTGCTTTTTAAAGTTTCCCTTATTTCCATTAGCCTATTTTCTTCCTGTTCTTCTCTATCTTCCCTTTTCATTTGGAAATTCATTTCATTCCCTCCTGTATTCAATGATGCTCCTTGCTTCAGGGGCCCTTTATAGTAATTTATTCCATATGCTTATTATCCTTTGTGGAAAAGAATTTTACCTTCTTTTTTTCCTTGTTCCCAACTTTCTAATTTTCAGATCGTATCTACTCACTTCTCTGGTCTTGAAACATAAAGAGTTTGCTTGGATCAATTTTATTACTCCACCTTATAATTTTTAAAACTTCAATTGGGTTACATGAAGTCTTTTCTTTTCCACTGAGAATTTGCTCAATTTTCCCATCTTTTCTCATAACTTAATTGTTGAGATCTGGTATCATTCATATAATTGCTCTACACTGTTCCCCTAAAGAGAAATTAAACCTTGCAAAGGTTTAGTGACCAGCACTGTTTAAATTGTTGAGGCAAGGTCTATAAAAGTTCTATCATTAGTAATATTATAATGCCTTCCATTGATAAAAGAATTTACTATCCCAAATTACATTTGCCATTACTTAAAAAAACCAAACCTGTATTACATACTTCGATAAATAGTTATTATCTATTATCTGACAACTAGAGGAGGGGTGTGAGTGTGCGTGTTTTAATAAATCAGGTAAGCCAGGGAAAGACATAACGTCTCCTTTGCAAAATGCACCAATGCCCAGATTTTCAGTGTGTTCATGCCCATAGAATTTGGAAGGCTGTTTTAATAAAATCACATTGTGTCATCTCCCAGAAAACTTATTCAAGCTTCCTCTGACCCATTAGATAATATCAGTGCATTTTAAGTAAATACGTATTTCATTTCCTTACAAAACCTCCTGCCTATACCTGTAAGTCGCTTCATTTCCAAATGGTTAAAAAAATAGGATATTTATACACAAGATAGCCAAGTAAACAAAAAATATGCCCTAAAAAAAGCTACGTTTTAGATAAAGCATTCCTAATTTTTAAAAATCATTTACTACTTATAAAGTTGAAAGCATTTAATTGAATACAAGTTTTGATCTATAATAAACACCAAAAGAAAGTCTTAAAGGCACTAGATGATGGAAGCTTTGAAAACACCTTTGTTAATGGTAGATTCTTTCTCAGAAAGATGAATAATGCTAATTTTTAAAAGCCTTCTTCTGACCTTTGCTTACTATGAATTAGGTGACTTGGGAAAAACTAGTTCTCCAATAACTGCACTTACTTAAAAATTGTTCAAATGAAGTTAAATTATAAAATGATTATTTTTAAAGACAATGAAAAAAGCCTTTTAGAGGTTTCTCTACACCCCGATGTCTACAAATTGCTTGTATGTAACATCCAGTATTAAAGCTCTGAATGAATATGGATGGAGGGCAGTCTGCAAACTGCCTGAATCCTCATATTGTCTTAATGACTTGGAGCAGCAATTCTCAAGCAATTCACTGTCCTCTACTTTCTGAAATACCACTTTGATGTTCACTGGTACTCCATATAGAGCCGGGACCCTTAAATAAGAAATTTCAGCACAGATATTCTTTGACTAATACCCACCCCCAAAATAATGGGTAGTTTCGGTAATGGGTCATGCAAACACTAGCTGTTCTTTTTCTTAGACTAGTGGTTCCCAATTCATGCTGCACATGTGAATCATCTGGGAAGCTTTAAAACATACTGATACCCAAGTCTAACCCCAGACCAATTAAATCAGTCTTTATGGATGGACTGTGGGAATTGGTGGTTTTCAGCCTGAGCGATACTTAATGTGCAATAAGAGTTGAGATACATTTATTTAAACCAATGGTTCTCACCTGGGTTGAGGGTGCATATTGCAATCAGTAGATAATATGTTCTAGAATGCACAGAATTTGGGTGGTAGCTAAGAACAATATCTTTAGAAGTTCATACAGATTATATTGCTATAAATATTCTGTTTCTCTGATGAATCTGATTGGTACATTTATGCGTATTTTATTAATACAAAACTCACCAGGTGATTCTGATATGCCCTTCACTCACATTTAAGAATCACTTACTTTGATTATTATCCAAGCACATATGCATTAATAGGGTTACAGCAAAAAATTAATTTTTAAATTACTTAAAATCCTGTGTTGGGATAATAATTCCTCTTTCCCCCTAATAATACATGTTTGTGGGGGCATTTCTTGATGTAATAAGATTGGGAGATGTTGTTTCGAGAAGTTCTAAATACATTTCTTTAGTGCATAACTTAGAGCCTTGAATGTGGTTGTATAAACTGGAAATCTTCTACAGGAGTGATCCTCAAGCTTCACTGTACAAACAATTCTATTTTGTAGTGGAATAGAAAGAATATTATTAGTTAGGAATCATACCACTGATAATATTAATGATTAGTCAAAACAGGAAGAAAGGGAACATGAAAGAAATTAGTATTTATTATTTACTATCACTAAGTAACTTAATCTTGTTAATATACCTATGAGGTAGGTGGTATTTTCACATTTGACAGATGAGAAAACAGGTTGAAAGAGATTAAGTAATTTTCCCCAAATCATAGAATTGTTAAGTGAGAGCTATCATTCTGAATCCAAGTATGTCTTGTTATCAAATCTCTGCTCTTTTCATGATATCATCTTTTATTCTTTTCATTCCTCTTTTAAAATAAGGTATACTTTTTACATAATAAAATGTATAAATCTTTAGTATATCACTTGAAAATTTTTCTTAAATGTTTGCACTCAAGTTCCCATCGCTCAGAGCAAGCAAGAGTAGTGTATTTCTATACCCAAGGAAGTTCCACCATACCTCTTTCCATATAATAATACCTCTTTTAAGAATAGGCTTCATTCTAAATTTTATCACAGTTTTGCCCCCTCCTAAACTTCACACAATGGAAATATACATTATGTACTCATTTATGTCTGGCTTTTTTCCAGTAAATATAATTAGTTTGAGATTCATCCATATTGGTGTATCTCTCATTTGTTTATTCATTGTCTTACCGGTGAACATTTAGGTTGTTTCCAGTTTTTTCCTATGAAAAGAAAAGCTTCTATAAATGTTCTTTTAGAAATCTTTTTTTATGGACATAAGCATTCATTCCTTTAGGATATATAACCAAGAGTGGAGTTGATTTTTCACAGAATAGGCACGTATTTAACTTTATTAAAAAATGTTGAACAGTTTTCCAAAGTAGTGGTATCATTTTACAAAGTATTTGCACCACCAGCAATGAATGATGGTTCCAGTTTGTCTACATTTCACCTTTTGTTTAACTGTCTTTTTGTTAATTTCTTCCTAGATACACAAAATTAAGAAAAGGAGAAGTGTAACTCTTCTAAAAGACTATCTTGGAATAGTGTGCAAAATTCTTGGAAAAATTTTCCTTACAAGTAGATGCGTGTCCACCCTAGCCAATTCTAGTAGGCTGAGTTTTCAAACCAAAGAAATAAACATGCGATGAAATGCCCATCAATAGAATAAGGGCTGAATGCAGCTCTTGATAAGGAAAGATAAACGAGAATATGAACAGGCAAGTTGTCTTAGAAGAAAAGGGGAGATAAGCATAGGGAAGTGGGACGCATCAAAAACCGATGTAAATGTGGGTAGAGCAATGACAATTGTAGCATGGTGACTAGGATCTGGAACAGACAAATGCCCAGAAAGGTTTTCTTGGCAGGCCAGACACTGAGCAAAGGAAGAGTGGCCAGCCAGGGGCGCAGTCAGGAATTGCCTACTCTGGATGTGTTCTGCTGTTTAAAAACCAAACATGGAATCATTAATACATTTAAACATCTGTTTCTCAAGATGAGTCTCTTTCCCCAACCCTTGTTTGCTAATAGACTAATGTGATTTTAGCCCCCAGTTTTGTCCACCAGTCACTCTCTTTCATTCATCAACCTGGTTTTGCTTCAGATGCACAATTTACTGAGTCCTTTGCTCCCACATGTGCTGAACTCGAGTGTGGACTCTGGTTTTGCTTTCTGCAATGCTGCCTCAGCGCTGTGGCCTCTCTTTATGTAACATCGGTTTCTAGGCCAGACATTCAACGACTTCCCTCAGTCAATTTCAACAGCTCAGCAGTATCACCTAAATCTGGAGTTCTAAATCAGTCTCTCCAGGCTAAATTTAATCACAAGTCCCAAAAAAGCATTTTAAAGACACTCACAGCATGAGCTTAAAAGTGACTGTTTGAACAATGCTCAAACATAAATAATACTCGGCTGTACTTACTGATGCCCTACTCTTGCCTATTGGCTCAACTTGGTCATGGATATTCTTTCATATTAGAGGAGAGTTTGCTCTATGCAGTAATATAAAATTTAGATCCAGCTTGTTATGACTAGCTCTCCCACTTGCCCTAAGACATTTTTTAAAATCCATTTGTAGGACTAAAGCATAATGAGCAGTAACTATATTAAACTTTTTTTCTAGCCATCAACACGTTATAAAAAAAATCATTCACATAAAGGTACATTGAAAGAAAATAGACCTTGCCATCTTGAAAAGCCTTCTTGGAATAGTTGCCATTTGGTGATGCACAACCACAAAATTCAAAAGATAATGCAAATAGTAGTTTATTTGATTTGCTCATCTTTCTTATATTTCATACATTGCTAGGCAGCACAGTTCAGGTGAATATATTTGAATACATGAAGCATCATAAACCAATGGTCCAGGTTGCATCTGATTGTTTAGTTCTAAGTTACTGCTATGGTCTGAATGTTTATGTCCCCCCAAATGCATATGTTGAAACCTAATACCCAATGTAATGGTTTTAGGATGAGAAGCCATTGGGAGGTGATTAGGTCATAAGGGCATAATGGGATTAGTGCCCTTTTAAGAGTGTCCAAAGACAGATCCCTCACTCCTTCTGCTATGTGAAGTTACAGAAAAAAGACAGGCATCTATTGGGCCCTCACCAAATCTGCCTGCACCCTGATTTTGAACTTCCCTGCATTCAGAACTGTGAGAAATGAATTTTTTTTTATAAGCCTCTCAATTTATAGTATTTTGCTCAGGTCAGCAGCCTGAATGGACTAAGACAGTTGCTGTTTATATCAGATAATTAAATTGTGTTCCAAAGTACTGGATTTTTGACATGTATATTTAACAGAAGACTATCTTGTTCAAACTTGCTAAACTATCATCTTGTTTATTTTTAAATAAAAGTTATACAGAGTTTATATCTCAGATATTATATAATACTATGTAGATGCTACTGTTTGAAGTTAAGCCAATAAAAACAGAAGACAGCTGGTAGGTTTTACTAGTTACTTGGTTGATAAAATAAGAGTTTTACCAATTGTTTTTTTTTTTTTTTTCAAATCTCAACCATGAGTAAATAAGATAGAAAGTAATCTAGGAAAGCTATATGGAATGTGATTATATGATAAAGGATCTTAACAAAATTTTAGAAAAGTCACCTAATTTTTTTTAAATTAAAAAAAAATATCCAACTCTTTTTAAAGGAATAAAATCATTATAGGGACTATAAAGAAAAAAGCAGCACCTGTCTTTTACATCATTTCTATAATCTCATAATATATGCACTGGAGTCAAAATTCCCACATATCATTTATTTTAGTTTTATATTTAAATACATATGAACTAAGAAAAGATCAATTATTACTAACTGCATATTACCTTTGAAATTCCTCAATACATCTTTCCCTTTTCCCTTTTTCATTTTAGGTCCACTTGTTATAATTTATGACTGTCAATTAATATATGATGCAAGAAATGCACATACTGTCAAAATCACTGACTTTATAACTTTTTTCTCTCCAATTTTCCATTTGAAATAAGTGAATCAAAGACCTTTTTTTTCACCCTATTGTTTTTACTTTAAAAGCCACTCAGCTCTTAATAGAAAGGAATAATAAGTACTAGTTATAAAATAACCTGTCAATCAATCAGGCACTTACACTTTGGGCAGACCACTCACAGAGCTTTAGAAAAGATTTTTAAAAAACACACAAATAAAGGAAAATCAGAATTAAATTACATGCAGATTAGAAAATTCCATTTTGTAATGATTTTGTTACTAGAATTTAGAAAGAAGCACGGTGACTGTATTGAGGTGATGTTCAAATGAATGCATTGAAAAACATGAATAGTACCACGGTCAGTCAGACCATTGACAAAGTGTTCCCCTGAGTCTTTCATTCAAATGCCCGGGAGAAAGAGAGGATCCTTTCCTACTTATTCAATCTCTGTAGATCTCTTGGTTAGTGTTGGTCTTTTACTGTATTATCTATAATGGGAAAGTAAGATGGGGGGGGTTTCAAATCACCAGGAATAAGATAGAAAATGATATGCCACATGATTTTATTTATTAAGCTAATTGCAAGTAATGATGACCTAAGTGAAGATTTGAAGTCATCTGAAGTATATAATAAACTATTTCTAAATTCTATTTTCCCTTTTCACTTTTCACATAAAAACTTTGTGTAAATGACTAAACTTCCAGGTTTGCAAGAATTTTTTTTTTTATGAGAAAGGCTACTCTACCTTCTTCCATAATGGTCTCTAAAATTATGTGCATCAAATAATATCCTCAAACACTGCATTTTTATCTAACTTCCAGAAGTGTTTGCCAAATAATTTGTGTTTGCAAATTCAGAGGCTGGGTTAAGACCATTTGCAAAAATTGGCCCTGGAAATGTCAAGTACGTACAACCTTTATATAATGTCATAAATATTAAAGAGTAGAAAACCTATATCACTGGGTTCCAGAGAAGTGGTATACCATATCTAGTCATTTAACACTCAAAAGAACAAGAGGCTTCAAATTTTTCTTTAGGGTACTTAGAAATTCAACCTTAAAATTTGTCATCTTAAACAAAATTTATAGCATACTATCATACATTCCTGGGCTTAAAGTTAAATCCAGAGTAAACTTTTCCACTTTTTCCAATAAAAGTATGTTTTGTATTCCATTGTCCTGTTAAGATATTTAATTGGATGGAAACTTGAGGGCTAGACTAATCTTTAGGGCTCCTTTGCATTGGCCTCTGAGGGATAGGTGTTATAAGCATCGACCTTTTACAGTACAATTTTGACTGCAGCGAGCCAGAATAACCATTGCTTCCTATTACCTATTTTAAAAACATATTGTAAGCAATAAAACATGGATAAGTTTGAAGTGTTAGAAATGGAGAAATTTGGATGTCATGGTATTTTTGTAGCAAGCTGTGTACAGAACATAATGTGGCAAAGGCTGATATCTACCAAGCCATAAGATCCCAGATGCCATTATGCTTATGCTAAAAATTTCAAAAAAAAAATCCAAAAAGTCCTTGTGGATCTTTTTGTTTTTACTTATTCAAGGGTAAGTAAAAATTAACAACTGTAAGAATAGCACCCCAAATAACATACCTTAGAGACCACAAAATGGTTTGGCACAACTATCTTATTTTATCTTGATACCATCATGGACGGTCTGCATTATTATTCTTATTTGCATATGAGAACACTGAAAGCCAGAGAATGAAAGTATTTCACAAAATGTTGCACCA
This sequence comes from Lepilemur ruficaudatus, assembly GCA_963574885.1. Taxonomy (NCBI): domain Eukaryota; kingdom Metazoa; phylum Chordata; class Mammalia; order Primates; family Lepilemuridae; genus Lepilemur; species Lepilemur ruficaudatus. The sequence continues at coordinate 23,047 of CAUYRT010033054.1, forward strand.
TTCATAAGTGGCAGATTCAGGATACAAACACATAAGATTTCTTTCTAAACCTAGGACAGTTTACTAAGTATGTAACAACTGATGATTTATTTTAGTTATGACAACTGTTTCCAAGTGTATCTGAAATCATTGGAAGTCTCATAAGGTGTATGTGAAACGGAAGTTTATATGTTTCTGACCAAATAAAAAAGATACAACTTTTTGGACTTTACTTTTCTAATCACTTTCACTTACACATTTTAGACTTCTCTGTGGCAACAAAGTAGAAAGGTTTTCACCGTGTGGACTTAAGTTTCTTTGGGGGGCATCTTTTTCTTTTTCCTATGAATTCTTAATAATGAAATGGAGCTCATATTCCTCAAACTGATAAATTTAAAACTATTGGTGTTATTATTATTTGGCCTACTTTATCACCTGGGCATAAAAAAAGCTCCATGCCCAGTTCACTGGATTGCATAATACATGTGACCATAATTCAAGCTTGAAAAAAAGGAGCACAAGATAACTTTCCAATATGGTAGAAAGTGTAGTTTCATACTTACTCCTTTCTGGAATTTTAGGTTCCATCACTCTCATCTTATCTGAATCTCTATTTTGATCTCTACATTGCAGTGGCCTATCACATCTAAAATTAATAGCACCTCTTGTATTATCCTGGATAGAGCTGGAACCCATTCTACTTTGTGAAGTATCCCAAGAATGGAAAAACAAGCATCACATGAACTCAACCATCAAATTGGTTTTAACTGATCAACACTTAAGTGCACATATAATAACATTCATTGGGTGTTGGGCAGATGGGAGCAGGGAGGAGGGGATGAGTACATACACACCTAATGAGTGCGGTGCGCACCGTTTGGGGATGGACATGCTTGAAACTCTGACTCGGGTGGGGCAAGGGCACCATACCTAACCTAATCATTTGTATCCCCGTAATGTGCTGAAATAAAAAAGAAAGTAATAATAATAATAAAAAGATTTGGGACTGTAAGGAGGGAATGAGTTAAGACTCCATTCTTTCATCCAATACCTCTGTATCAGTTTGCTAGAGCTGCGATAACAAAGTACCACAGACTGAATGGCTTAAAGAACAGAAGTTTATTTTCTTATAATTCTGGAGGCTAGAAATCTGAGATTGGGGTGTCACAGTGGTTGGTCTCTTCTGAGTCCTCTCTGCTTGCCTTGCAGATAGATATCTTCTCCCTGTGTCTTCACATGGTTTTCCGTCTCTGTGTGTTGTTGTCCTAATCTCCTCTTGTAAATATGCCAGTCATATTGGTATATGGCCCACTCTGATGACTTCATTGTAACTTAATTACCTGTTTAAAGACTATTTCCAAGTAGAATTACATTCTAAGGCACTGAGGATTAGGATTTCAATGTGGAAATTGGTGGGGGACACAATTAAGGTCCTAACACCCTTTTTCTTACTATTTCACCCTCTTTCCCCTTGATGGAGGAGTTGTGTATATAGCTGGTGAGCTCCTAGGACTCTGATGGGGCCACTGCAATAGGTGACATCACTGGGAAGTAGGGAGCCATGCATGTGGGTATTTCAATGACATCTTCTCAACTTCCTTTCCTGCACTCATGCTAGCAAAGTGGCACGTGACTCAAGGCCTGCCCCTAAAGGGCATTTTTTTTTCTGATTTCTCCATCTGTGTGACCAGAGGGGAGAAGGGCCAAGAAAGAAAACTATCATTATAATTTTCCATATTGCTGAGCAAAAATTACAAAATTTAAGCTTTCGTTGTAAATAATGTCCAAGTCTAAAAAAAAATAAAAAGAAAAAATATCTCTCTTGGTCTCTTGGCTCCATGTTCCCCTCCAGCTCCTATAGTCCTCCCTCTCACTTCCCAGAAATAATTCTGAAGTCTTCACTTTCTCACCTTTCTTCCATTCTTTTTCCCACTGCAGTCTGGCTTACTTCTCAGTCAGGTCACTAGCACTGCTCTCTTGAAGATCAACACTGAATCTCTAATACCACATCCAGCAGAAATTTTTTTTCCTTATTTTTCTCATCAAATTTCACTCTGCAGTTTTTTCTTTTTCCAATCAATTCACAAATCCACTTTGTGAGTTCTCTATAGTTTTGAGATTATCATGACTTCTTGGTAAATTAAAAAAATTATTTTGTATTGCCATTGAATATCCTTTTCCTCCTTAAGTTCTACTTTGTCTGACATTAATAGTATTAAATCAGTTTATTTGATTAGTGTTTGGCTAGTATACATTTTCCCAAGACTAACTTCTGTATATCCCCTTGACACATTTGTTTTTTAATTCTTTACAAGTTATCTGTCTTTTCTCTCTAGATGATCTTATTTGTGTCAGTTTCTGCCATTTCACTAAGATGAATCATAATTTCTATTTTTTTCAATTTTACTTTACCTGCTTTGAAATTTATTGGACTATCTTCATCTTTAAATTATATCTATATCTATGTCTCTATCTATCTATCTATCTATCTCCTTACTTTATCCTTTGTGTCTCTTGAACATTCTTTCATATTTTCCAATTTGGCCTCTCTGTGCCACATTCTGGGTAATTTCTTCATCTATATCTTCCATGCACTAATTTTTTAAAAAATTAAATTGCTGTTAATCTTGCCCATTGATTTTTTTTATTTAAATAATTATATATTTTTCTGTTTTAGAAGTTCTGTTTGTTTCTTTGCTCAATAATTCTCTGGTCTCTTTATCTTTGATATCTTTCTAATCTCTTTTATATATTTTTAAGCATATTGAACATGCTTATATTCTATTTCCTGATCATTCTTTTACCTGAAGACTTGGAATTTTATTCAGTTGTCTTTTTTTCCCTGCTCTTTCTTACTTATGGTAACTAATTTCCTTGTTTTGTGGATTTTTGTGGTGAGTTTATTACCTTGAAATTTTATCTGTGAGGGCTTGATGAGAATGGGAATAGATACAGGTTTCTCTAGAAAGATTTGAAATTGTTTCTGCCAGCCATCAGAGGGCACCATCCATTCAGGACTACTTTATGACTCTGGAATACCTATTAATTACGTATTGGAAGCTCTTGTTCTATCCTCTGTATGTTGTAATATTCCTCCTCCTCCTCCACTTCTTTCTACTCCTCCTCTTCCTTCTTTTTCTTTTAAATATCTTGTCTTCTGTGTGCTATGTTCTGGGTTAATCTCACAGAAAGCTGTTGTTTCACCTCTTTTTTTCTTTGCACAATGTGGAGTTTAGTCTAGGTATATATCATTGCATTTTAATACCTATATCTAATCTAAGACCTCAAATTTGTCTTTTTACTATCCCCATACTAATTATTTATTTGAGTGAATGTTAATTAGATTTTTAGCATCCTAAGCTTACATTTTAAAAACATGTTTTTCAAACTGTTCTATTATTTCAATAATTCATTTGGGATGAATTGATCTCTGGTTGTATACTTTTGGCTATCTTTTTGATGTTTTTGTAGGATCTAGCTTACTTTGTCTCTCACTGTCTCCTGCTCTTTCTTGCTTTTATGGTCACTTTTTCTTTCCTCATTACTCCTTGTCTAATGGTGTTTCATTTACTGTACCTCAAAATCCATAACTAAATCCTAAAGTCCTTTCTGCACCAAAGTACTATTGGGGCTCTTGCATACCAGTCCCCAAATAACTTGTCTCAGTTTCCTTATGATGGTGTGTATATTTTCACCTACTCCCCTAGGCAAGAACTTTATATAAGGCACAGTTCTAGTCCCTGTGACATCAGTATCTGGGAATCCACAAAATATCCTGATTTAAAAAAAATCTCTCAATACATATGAAACATTTTTATCTGAGTTCTCCACATGAGTGGACTCTCAGCTACCTCTGGTTTCTCTGGACCTTGAGTTGACCAGGTTCATAACTTCTGCCTACTCTTTGCTTTGTTTGTGTGATCTACAGGGAAGAAGACCTTATTTTTGTTCCAGGTTGTGTCTTTATTTTATTTTTTATACTTTATATATCATCACGATGTGGTTGGACCCATCAGGTTACCCAAAGACATAAAATTATAGAGTTGTCTTGGCTGGGAGTCCAAACTGTTTTCTATATTACTACTTCTTGTTTTTCTAAAATACAATTTTGAGTATTTTACTCTTTTTTCAAAATAATTTATTGACCTCTAAAAGTATTAACCTGGTAGAATAGTAATGTCTCTGGTTCAGAAATCTCAAATTAAAGGAAGTTTTATATTAATATTCTTATTGAAAAAGTGTTGTTTGAATCCTTGGTGACAACAAACTTCCATAGTGAAATCTCAGAATTGTAGCTTTTTAGGTGATTTATTACCTTCTTGAAAAAGTCTCATGTCCAATTCAACCAACAGTAATACATTTCAAGATGTTCCCATAAGACTTAGCTTGACAAATTATTAATATATCTTCCTGAGTAGGTTTTCATACAGAAAGAGAGCTTAGGTAGCAATTTATGACTCAAGCAGAAATACAATATCTGCCCTCAAGTAAATCTGGTAGGAATGCAGAAAGTTGACACCTCCATTATATACAAATTTACCAAGCTGAAATCTCTTTAATTATAACCTTTTCAGATAGAATACACCAGCTGATCTTTGTAAGATATCTTAATAAGTTTGAAGAAGTTGTGTTGCATCAGTTTCCTATTGCTGCTATAACAATTTATCACAAATTTAGTGCCTTAAAGAACACAACTTTATTATTATGTAGTGATGGAGATCAGAAGTCTGAAATCAGATTATTACTAATCTAAAACCAAGGTGTCAGAACAGCTGTGGGCTGCTTTCCTTCTGAAGGCTCTGGGATATCTATTTCTTTGCCTTTTCCAAATTCCAGAAGCCACCAGCACTCCTGGGCTTCTATCCTTACTCCAGTATCTTCAAGATTTTTTCTGACTCCGACACTTCTTCTGCCTTCCTCTTCCATCTTTTCAAGATCACAAACCATTACAGTGGCTCCACTGAGATAATCCCGGATAATCTCCCCATTTTAAGTCAGTTGATTAACAACCTTAATTCTGTTCGTAATCTTAATTCATCTTGGCCATATAAAACCTTAAAGATCCTGATAACTATAGTTTGAAAGTGTGCGACAATGCACATTACGTTCTCTATTCAACTATATTTCATTTGGGATGTTCTCTCTGATAAGGTTGGAGTTCAATAAATCATAAAATAGGCTTTTAAAATTTCAGAACACCAAGTTTTGAAAATATTTTTCTGTCATAAACAAATGTAATTAGTATAACCATGTTGTCATTTTTATGAATGTTAATTTTAAATTAAATTAAAGTATTTCAATAGTCCTTATTGCTGCAATTGTACCTTTTGAAAATTGAACAGGGATTTTAAGTGTTGAGCATGCAATCAATCTTAAAAACAATATCCACCAATTTTAAAAATCATTTTTTTAAATCATAGGTCCTGCATTTCTCATAAAGAAGCTGTATTTAAAAAGATTTATTTTTAATAGATATTTATTTTTCTACTACAATGGATAACTGTGTTTAAGCTAACAAGTCATCAGAATCACCAATCAAATCAATGATCTTTAAAATGTCTGTCATTAATTAGACAATGAGAATTTTTCTAAATTTTTAGGATTTTCTTCAAACTAAATGTCTTGTTTTCATGGAAGTGTTATAAAATAAAGCACTAGTACTAAGTAAACTATGCCAATATCTTATCACAGAATACACATCATACACAAAAATAATTCAGAAATTTTAAGGTGTCTGCAACCACAAAATAAGAAGTATATAACCTGATTTTCTCTCTGAAAACATCCTAAAATACTGAATAAAAATATATTTGTGGAGTTTTCTTGGGTGTTTCAGTAGGTGAGAAATAAAAGAATAACTAGACCAAGCATTAAGGGAAGACAGAAAGCCAGAAAGTTAAGCAGAATATGGAAAGTGTCTCTTGTGTGTACTACAAAAGATAACTTAATAGCTACAATATGTTGTGAAATTAAAAATATATATGCATATATAGACAGATATAGATCAAAGGCAGTATCATAGTGACAATTAGAAAATATTTAGAACAAGAATAATAATGAAAATTCTACTTATCAAAACTTACAGGATGCAGGTAGGCAGTATTTAGAGGGATATTCATAGCCTTAAAATGCTCAAATTAGAAAAGAAGAAAAGCTAATTAATTAATGAGAAAAGTATCATGGAAGTAAAAAAGGAAGAGCAGTATAAATCTAAACTTGAAGGAAGAAAAACAAAATGGGAGAAGAAATTAACGAAACCAAACAAAATATATAAAGAATCAAACAAGCCATATATTGCCTTGTTCCCCACAAAAGAAACTGGTAAAATCCACAGACCTCTGGAAAATCTCAAGATAAATAGAGAGAAGCTAAAACAACACTAGTAATGTAAGAAGGGACATAGATATAGAAAATAGGGTGGTAAAAAGACAGTAAGACGACAGTAGAAACATTCTGGTGACAAGAAATTGGAAAACTTAGATGAGAGGACAGATTTCTACACAAACATACAACTCAACAAAGTAAATATGAGAATGGATAGAAACGGATATGTGAAGAATTTAATGGCTCTTAAGAGGATTAAATCAATAGTTTAAAATTGTTTCCCTAAGAAACTTCAAGCCTAAACAATTTTACTAAGTTATTTCAAACATTTAATGAAATTGATGTAATAATTTTACACAAACTCTACCAGAGTATATAAGCATATTTCCTAACTCATTTTATAAGACCAACTTAACCTTGATTGCAAAGCCTGACAAAGATGAGAAAGAAAATTATAAACAATTTCATACATACACATAGATGAAAAACAAAATAATATGCATGAAATTCAACAAGGTGTAACCAAATAGAAGAAAAGAGAGAGGGACAGAAAGAGACCAAGCTGAGTTTTTTTTGGGCAATGCAAGATTTGCTTAATATTTTAAAAAATCAATTTTTGTAATTTATCTGCACTGGAATGTTTATAGCAGCACAATTCACAATTGCAAAGTTGTGGAAACAACCCAAGTGCCCATCAATACATGAGTGGATTAATAAAATGTGGTATATGTATACCATAGAGTACTATTCAGCTATAAGAAACAACAGTGACATAGCGCCTCTTGTATTTTCCTGGATAGAGCTGGAACCCATTCTACTAAGTGAAGTATCCCAAGAATGGAAAAATAAGCACCACATGTACTCACCAGCAAATTGGTATTAACTGATCAACACCTAAGTGGACATAGGGGAATAACATTTTTCAGGCATCAGGCAGATGGGAGGGGA
>CAUYRT010033055.1:0-34764 GCA_963574885.1 Lepilemur ruficaudatus
CAGGCATTTGAATCCAGGTCTTCTCATTGCTCACCCATAGCTCTTTCCAATATCTCTCCTTTTTGGAGGAATTAGTACATTTATCCACCACAAAGTACCTGGAACATAAAAGTTCTCACCTATAGTCTGCTTTGCTCTGAGTGAGTGATCCAGGAGCGAGACAGAAGCCACAAAGGTTTTTATGACCTAGCCTGCGATGTGACATACCATCACTTCTGCCATATTCTATTGGTCACACAGACCAACCCTGATAGAATGGGGAAGGGGCCACGCCAGGGTGTGAATACCAGCCTTAGCTCACTGGGGGCATTCTTGGAAGCTGGCTACCACGAGCAGCTCAGCATTATTATGAAAACAGTTTTGACGTTATGAATCTCCTGAAAGGGCCTGAGAACCCCAGACAATACTTTGAGACCAAATTATGTAATTTATGCTACTATTCTGAAGATGATTTTCAGATCTGTCTCCCTTTTGCAGATTCATGCTCGTCATATCTGATTTTAGAAACAAGTAAGCCAAAAGGAGCCAGAGACTCTTAATCTGCCCAGTATTTTGCCTCTGACGATACCAGAATGAGGGTTCTGGAAGTGTAGTCCTCCAGGACAGATTTCACAGTGTCACTTGGCTGTTCAGAACATCTCATCGTGGGTTTTTGCTTCTACAGATTTATCTTTAATTTCCCATATTTTCAATCTGAACCATTTTCTCAGCTCATTCTACAAATTACCCATATCTTATAACTTCTTTCACGTGTCCTAAGAGGCCGTGGCTAAGTGTTCCTGAGACAGGCTTGATTTCCATATGCTAAGACTTGGCAAATACATCCACGTACAACTCATCCAAACACCCTCCGTGACTTCTGAGACATTAATCTTTGTTCCCTTTCAGAAGAGTCCTGATATTTTTAGCGTGTGATAAACTTGTGCTATGTCCCCATGGTCACGTTGGCCCCCTCTGGGTGGCTGCCCTTGGCTGGCAGAGTTTCAGCACACAGCCTGCATTCAGGTACACTGAAGCTTACACAGGGACAGGACAATAGCGTTCCATTTCCCAAAGTGTGTTGCAATAACTCTTCAAGTCCAGTGGACCATTGAGTTTTTATCTGTCCAGTTTCTTTTTCCTTTTTTTAAAAACCAAGTAGGTCTGTGGATCTTTTCCTCTTCATGTAGCAGACACCCCTCCCCTGGCCTTTCCTCTCCCACTCCCTTCGGCCAAAGTGATTAGTCCAGGTTAGGCCTGCCAGGGTCTGGAATTGTTTTCAGGGAAAGCTAAAAAGAAAGGTCCTCTTACTTCTACAATCTAGGCAGAGAGCTGGAAGAACGAGGCAGGAGCTGCCTGCAGCCACGTTTCCCATTGCCGTATTTTCAGTAGGTGAAAATGTAGCCAAACAAAACCGACAGAGCCAAGAATAAGACAAATACAGACCCCAAGAAAGTCTGAGTTTGGATTCACTCCTGCCTCAGGCTAGTTCCAGCTCTCTTTAGTACGTCTCAACAAAAGCGGTAGTGTTAGGTTTCTGCCACTTAATCATTGAAAGGGCCCTCACACAACTGACTCTTTGGGCCATAATCACATTGTGAGGGATCAGCTTCCTGCAGGAGCATGTGTTGAGAGAGAGTAAGAGGGCTGGGAATGCAGTGAAGATCTGGAAGGAGGACTGGGAAGGGACAAGCCAGCGAAAAGGCAGGCGAACCAAGGAACAGCATTTCACGGAAGCTGAAAATGGAGTAGTCCTAATTGGGTGGTGGGAAACACACTCCCACGCACTTGGTGGGAGTACAAATTGGCACTCTGGGAAGGCAATTTGGAAGTCGAAGATTTGAAATGTTCCTGCTCTTTGAGCCAAAAGTTCTCCTCAAAGCAGCATTGTTTGTTGTGGTAAAAAGCTGGCAATAATCTTAAATATTTGCATCACTAATAGGGGATTGGTTAAACAATTTATGGAAACATGTTCAAGTTCTAATTTAAAGGGGAAAAAAGCATATGACTATGTAAAGCAGCAGTCCCCAACCTTTTCGGCAACAGGGACTGCTTTCGTGACAGACAATTTTTCCAGGGATGGTGGGGGCAAGGGGGACCACGGAGCTCTGGTGGTCCCTAACAGGCCACGGGCTGGTGCTGGGTCTGACAGTCCCACGGCTGTGAGTCAAGACACCTTACACATATTTCATTATATAATGTTTCACTTTGGCTTTTAAAGACACAAGTGCATTACTTTTAAAGACACAAGTGCAAGACATTTTATTTTTAACAGAACGAATGGTGGAATAATCAACAGTAATCGATTCAGAGGGTCATGGAGTTGGGTTACTGAGAAAAAAGGGAAGAAGTGTGGTCTTCAAGAAGCAGGAGGGAGGCAGACGGTAACTGGTTGAGAGTGGACAGGAGTACGAGACTCCGAAGCAGCGAATACAAGCCTCGTTCGAGAAGCAAATGGCAAACGAAAGAAGGAAACAATGAATGGCCAGAACAAACATATGCCACACGATTCTGAATAAAGTTTATTAAATAATATGTACAGCAAATGTAGTAATTCAACACATTCATCAAATCAATCCACTGCAATAAAGAAAAATAAATGAACAGAAAAATCTATGTCTGCATAGTACATGCTCTGTGTGTAATTTAAATGGCAATACTTTAAATTAATTGGTTATATATAACGTCAGTTATTTTTCTTTCAGAATATAATCTTTTTTTGTAGTAACCTATTCTAGCAATAGGACTTAATGCTACTGTAGAGAAATAGGACTGCCAAAAAAAAAAAAAAATCAAACGAAACCCCCCCAAAAACCAAAACAATGAAATGGAAAAAAAAACCCAAGTATAATTGAGATTATAGCTACTTCTCTCCCCAAAAGAATAATTATTGTAAATTTTAACACTTTACAATGGCTATTTTTGTGCTAAAAATCTTCAGGTGAGTTATTTGGAATTCCTTCATTTAAATAAAAATGCAAAAAACTTCATGACTTTCTTACTTTACCCCCCTTCCATTCAAAGTTTTAAAATTATTTTTCTATACAAGGTAGGTACATGGGCTATACAAAGTTAAATATACATATTTACAGTCCCACTTCTTAAGCACATGATTTTTTTTTTCTTTTACTGATCCCAGAGAGACTGCAAAAGATAAGTAGTTTGGGGCTTGCCCTTCCCCGGAAGCATGGCTAGTATATCAAAATGTGTTGCAAGGCATGCCGCCAGTTAGTTGCACTTGCTATTAATAAACCAGTATAAACATTTCAGCATAAAAATAGGTACTTTATATTACTAAATGTCTGAAGACAAAAGAGCAATTGGAAACCTTTGTTCCTTGTTTTGTCATACATAGGAAGCTGAAGTGATGCAAATTTTAACATATGATTTATTAAAGACCGGCAAATCCGTGAGGCATACCTGGGTTTCTGTAGATATACAAATGCATGAGGCTGGCATCATATGCAAATGTAGCTTTACAAATTGGTTTTATTTTCTAGCTGTATTTAAGGAGGTGTTCAAAATTACCTACTTAATCAAGAAGCACCCCTCAAAAAACTATTAAATAAGATAATGTTATTAATGGTTTGCATCTAAGACAGACTGGGAAACGCATTAGCCAATACATTCCAAATGGGTGACACGCTGCCGTGCGAAATGCACGTTAATATGCATTTTCACTATATTCCCTCGGAGAGAGAAAGTCAAAAACACAGTGCTCTTGGACGGTGGAGCAGACCTTCCAAAGCAATAGGTCTATTGTCACTGGGTCCTACAGACAATCAAGAAGGCTCTTTCCACCTAGGAAGCTCCCCTCACCCCTCCAGTTCCATAAGCCTTTTCTCTGGGGATTAAGGCTCTCCTCTGGCCTAGATAAAAACAAATGCCTGTGGGAAGACTAACACATTCCTCTTATCAGTCATTTACACTTTAGTGTGAATGAATCAGTGGCAATTTCTTTCCTGAGTACAGGATTTGAAAGGAGAATAGGGAGAAAAAGTGAGGGTACTGTGGCTGTCTGGTAGGGGGTGGGAAGCTGGTGGGATCCTAAGACGGGCATCTGAGCAGCTGAGGCACAGGCACCAAGACACATTCTGCCTACTTGTAAAGACTCTAGACTTTGGGACAACGGTCCTGGGGTAATTCTGAGCTATATGCAGACAGCCAGGGGTTCCTGTACACACCCTTACCACCTAGAACGGCTACTCCTATTTGTGACCTTGGATGAGTATTTACAAAGAAGATGAGAGCTTGGAGACTCCGGACAAAGTTCCAAGTATTTCCAGCCATGATCCACCCTCAGACAAAGGTTCTTCTAGCATCCTAGATTTTCAAAAGTGAGCTAACGGAGACAGAAATATGACAATGCTTTCTAGGATCCCTCCAGGGAAAATTCATCTCTTTCTCTCTCATGCCCTTCTTAGCACATACCACAGTCTCTCTAGATTAAGTTCCCTTTTCTGTGGCTGTCTCCCCAATCACCACTGAGTTCCTGGTGGGCAGGGAATGGGTCATTGCTATCTTTGTCTCACTAAGGGGTCCAACAGAGAGCCTGACAAACATCCTCAAACTGGACAGAGTTGTAACTAAGCACCCCGGGTGTCACAGGCGCCTGCCTCCCTCCTCAGATCTGCCCCCACAAAGGACAGGCCTCCTGGTCACTGCTGGTGGCAGCAGAATAGCTGCTTCCCTCTGCAGAGAAACCTCACCAGGGTGCATTTGGATTCACAGCCCTGTGAATTTTGGGTGGTCCTTGAACTCCTTTAGGGAGTCAGACGGGAGACTTGGCAAGTCCCTTCAGAGTCTGGAGCAAGTCCTGCCCCTTGGTCTCCCCGGCAGCCGGAGTACATTGGAATATGTTAAATGAGTCCCTGGACACCATTCTTGGTTTTCTGTGAAAACAGGCCTACCAATTCCACACTGTCCCACCAAACACAAGGCAGAAAAGAAAGGTTAGTAACAAGGTTCTGATAAATGAAGCTGCACTGCCCTGAAGGTGACCATCTATAAAAGCCAGCGATAAGGGAAAGGAACGCACCGCAAGTGGCCTTGAGGGCTACAGGGCGGCTTCTCGACTTAATCACCTGGAAATACAAACCTAACTATCTGCCTGGCCATCTGCTCCCAATTCTCATGGGCAAATCTGTGTGCTTTTCCGTCTGAACACCAGGGCAGTCAGTGGCCGTGCTGCATAGCAGGCTGAATGCACCGGGTGCCATGTTCTACCTCCATTTCCCCGCCCGCATCTCAGCAGGTCCAGAGAGGGAGTTGGTCTTGGGCAATCTGGGGGGCCTCCACCTGTCTGGGGACAGCCTCTGCACCCCTGACTGATCTTCAGGAGGGCTGGGGGATCAGCTGGCTCCAGGGCAGCTGGGGACTGGTAGCTGGGGCAGTCGGATTCTCAGGCTTAGAGCCTCTGAAAAATGGCTGGGGATCTGCCTGGCACCTTGAGGGTTGCTTCAGGCTCGATGACCCCTTTGAGATGGGAGCTGGTTAAGGCAGGGGCATCAGGAGGCATTTCCGGCTAACTCTGCTTCTGGACTGTGCTCCCGGTCAGATTACCCAGGAGGTGGAGGGGAGGGGAAGGCTGAAGCGGCTCCCAGAAGCAGCTAAGTAAATGCGATTTGCCTCAATTCTTTTTGCTCAGCACACCATTCGACCCTGTCTGATACATAGTAACGTTAGACAAGCTTGGATTTCAAACAACACTCCTCTGTCCCTCTCTTTTGCTTCTTACTTTATCCACTGCATTAATTTTCCTACTGACTCGACTAAAGAGATCGGTTTGTGAATTATGCTTTATCCTCCAATAAAAATAATCTCCGAGGTTTTCAATCTTCTTATAGATACAAAGGTTTTACATAGTTGCCTGGAAAAGTACCAAACTGCCTTGTCCTTCTTGAAGTACCTATAAAACAAAAAACAAAAACACATACATAAAATAGGACGACCGACCGGCCCATGTGAGCTCAGAACTCCGGCTCTAGAGATTTGTGCTTGAATGTCCCTTAATAACAATCCTGCAGCTTGTAGAATAGCATATGGTTTCCAAAGCACCTTCTCCTATCTTATCTCATTTAGGCTGCAAAACAGTGCTGGGTGGTAAGCAAGGCAGACATCTCTTATATTCCTGTTTTCCAAAGGAAGAAAGCCAGGCTCCCAGGGCTTAAGTAACACTTCTGAAGGCCCACAGCTTAGTAAGTATCAGAGGCAGACTCTGAACCCAGGGCTTCTGACTCCCAGCCCATTGCTCTTTCCAATACTTCTCCTTTTTGGAGGAATTATAATAGTACATTTATCCAGTGCAGGAAGATACTTGGGATTTAGAATTTCTAAAAGCCCACTGACTATGACTACACGTCCAAGGGAAATTCCTCTCAGAAGCCTAAACCCAAGCTGACCCCCTGGCATTGCTACCAGTCTTAGGGTTCCCACTGAGCCAGGAGCACTGAGCCATCTGGGAACGAAGTCCCCCTTTCCCCCCGGGCTACTCCACATCCAGAACTGCTGGATCCCTCTAATCTAGTTCCTTCCCTTGGGATTCTCTCTCTAAAGCAGGGGTGGCCGATAGATGTGTCATCGTTATCCTCTCATTAGCAGGCATCACAATTTGATCATTTTTTCTAATTGGCTTGGATTTGGCTTCAGAATCCTGTTGAACGCAGCATCTCAAGCGGCCACTACCAGTGGGTTGGACTCATCACCCCAATTGAAACTAGTAAGCCAAAAGAATGTGTCAAAGCTAAAGAAAGACACCTAAAACATCTAGCTGAACTCCTAGGGAGACTGGCGAGGAAGGTTAGAGAACTGGGATGGTAAGGAACTCGCCTGTGCTCACACAGCCGGTTAGTACCTTTCCTTGCGGATGAGAAAAATGAGTTCTGCTGGGCTACTTTATCTGTGGTTTGAATACTAATCTACTTTTTGAGATGACAAGAAGTGCAAAGAAGATATTCATCCCAAAATATTTCCTTTACCCAGCTGCCTGGGATGTCTCACCAGAGAGCTGGTGGCCCTCCCTCCACCCAAGTTCTCATAAAAAAAAATGTAAATGCTCCTGTAAGAGTTTAACAGCTGATGGAGACTAGGGCTGCACTCTCTAAAATGACAGCCAATGAGGCTACTGAGCACTTGAAATATGTCTAGTCTGAAATGAGCTGTGCTGTAACTATAAAACATACGTCAGATTTTGAAGACTCAGTATAAAAAGGTGAATGTAAAATATCTTGTAACTGATTTCATATTCAAAAGATAATATTTTGAATGCCTTGAGTTTATAAAATACAGAATTAATTTCACTGGTTTCTTTTTACCTTTTTCAATGTGGCTTTTAGAAAATTCATAATTTCATACATGGTTTACACTGCGTTTCTATTAGACTGCACTGCACTGGAATGGTTGCTGACTTCTCCAATCTAACTTTCTTCAGAACTCAAGGTAGAGAGGACCAAGGGCCCACTCTCCCAGAAGTAGCCTTGGGAGGAGGGGGTTGCTTTCTAAGAGGGTGGTGAGGCCAAGCCAATCTTTCTGGCTTCCCATGCATGCTGAGGCCCTGCTGTTCTCACCACCCCAGCCCTGACATTACTTTCCTTTAGCAAAAGTTTTCCAGGGAGATCAGGGAAGAGCTGGTCTTTGGAAAGAAGATAAAGGTAAAACTATTTGCACAGGGAAAAACTGAGGCAGAGTGAGCCAGTGGCTCCCAAGATAATACTCAAGCCTGAGCAGAAAGAACATGGGCTTGGGGAATGATGAGTGTCCTGGGTTCAAATCCTAGCCACACCATTTGCTACCTGGATGACCTTGGAAACTTAACCTCTCTGGGCCTCAGTTTTTGAATCTATGAAGATAATTGTTGTCTTACAGGGCTGTTTGTTGAGAGAACATCGATACAAGCACATCAGGCCCAGTGTCTGGTTTGTAACGGAATTTCAGTAAATGTTGATTTCTCTTTCCCCTTCCTCTAAAAGCAAATCCTTTGTTTTAATTAAGCAGGTTACTTTGATAAAGTTACTGGAAGCCTGGAGAAAATAAAAAGGTCTTTGGAATGTCTGCATATACACTTGAGTTCATGGCAGAAACCTAGGCTCAAAATTGTCTTGTGTTGTTCCGTAAGAGTTTTAAAAATAAAATTTCCAAATGTGAAATAGACATAGGCACAACAGAAATAAATGAAAACCCAATTAACGAATTTGACAACTGCCCTCCTATGCAGCAGATGTTGGCATAGAGCATTTGCGTTTTAGGTCCAACATTAGTAACATTCACACCGTCTTATGAGCAAACACAGACTGGGTGGGGCCCCGTATTCCCAACAGTGATACAAAAGCTGAAAAGGCTCTTTTTTGGGCAGAGAAGATTACTTTTTGCATGGCTCATCGCCTCTAGTCATTCCTTCAGTGCACAACTAGTAATAAAAGCATGATGAGACTCTTACCAACAAACCATCCATCGTCACATTTTTCCATGACATCAACGATATCTCCATCTCGGAGTTCCAATTCATCATCATTCTGTGGTATATAGCTATATAATGCTTGGTAGCTAAATCTATACATGAGAAAAATGAATAACGAGTGACTCAAACACTGTCAGGATCAAATGACTTTTAAACCCCCATTTCAGTTAAATCAACACTAAAGTAGTGTTTCCTACTCATCATTAGGAATAAAAGTATTTCATTGGCAATTTCTCTGATAACTTAGCATTTGAAGAGATACATTCAACATACGATAAGTTAATTAAGACTGACAGGGATAGGGAACTCCTGACAAGCACATCATGATCAGTCTTCTTATCTACTTTCACTTGGTTACCAGAGCCAAGATTTTCTGTCTAGAGCACCCGCTACCTTTAAATTAAACTAAGCTTTTCCTTAACATAGGATCATATATGTAGACTACCAAGAATAATCAGAAGTTACTTGGGCCCAGAGACATTACATTCTGGTCATATACACTAGAGAACATAGACAATTATAAATACACACACATATACATAAAGATATATACGTATAGTACATTCCAACTGCCTCACTGTTTAGCAAAACTATCTTGAGTTTTTCTACACACCACTTAAACACATTTCATTAACTCCTTTTTATTTTTAAATAGACAGAGTTTCCCTTTCTCACCCAGGCAGGAATGCAGAGGTACAATCACAGCTCACTGCAACCTTGAACTCTTGAGCTCAAATGATCCGCCTGCCTCAGTCTCCCAAGTAGCTGGGACTACAGGCATGCACCACCATGCCCGGCTAATTTTTCTTATTTTTTGTAGAGACAGGGTCTCGCGTTATATTGCCCAGGGTGGTCTTGAACTCCTGGCTTCAAGGGATCCTCCAGCCTTGGCCTCCCAAAGTGCTGGGATTACAGGCATAAACCACTGCACTCAGCCTCATTAACTGCTTTTAAATTTGGATATCATTTTTCAGAAACCCTTGAAATCTTTTTGCTTTTTTCCTATCCCAGTGAGGTTTGGGTGTAAAAGTTTTATTTACTTGCTAGGTGGCCTGAGGCATTAGATCTGTGCTGTTCTGTTTTAACAACAGCCACTGGAGACAGCTGGACTGCGGCGGTGAAATGTGATACCTGCTCTGGTATCAAGAAAACTTTGTTTTTATTTCTTTCTTTAACAAATACTTGAGGACCTACTGTGTACCAACTTCACAATTCTGTTTACTCAGTATTTTGAAACACAACCATAGCAGGCAAAACTTTGTAAATGAGCCAATTATCTACCATTTCCAGTAGGTATCAGTGAATTCCAGAGTGTGGGCAAGAGAGACTAGAAACAAGGGGTTCATTCTGCTCTCCTAAAACCAAAGGGACAATTTCACTTTACATATTTATGCAATTGTATTGATACTTCTGGCCACCAAAAGGAAGATCTCTTATGAGGAGTTAAGAGATGCAGATCAATTTCCAGTTGATAAATGAATACGTTTTTTCGTGTTTCTGTATCTGCCTGCTGTCTCCTATGCAATTTGGATTCCCATGGGCGATCTTCCAACACACGCCCTTGTTGACGTCTCAGATGCCTGGTCACCTCGATTTCCATCATGGCTGCTTTGTCAGCTTTGGCTCTGGGAAACAACTTCTGATGTCTGCTTCCGTTTTCACTCTCAGACAGTGGAGACCAGCTGGAGAAAGTCCTTCACCCTTGCCATTTGGGTCCACCAGTCAGCTCTAACTCTGGACAGGCTCACACTGTCCCACGGAGTCCTTCCCCAACTTGTTCTGCCGATTCTGGTGCCCCACACCCAGCCAAGAGCTCTTCATTCTGCCCCTACTTCTGGAGATGGAAGCCCGCTATGGGCAGCACCCTAACCTTGTCACCTCCAGACTTCAGTCTCTGGGCCTCCACTCACCTTCCTGTTCCTGTTCCCACATGTGAGGAGAGAGCAGTTACTTCTCCTGGCCATGTTGAACCTCATTCCCTGGGCTCTTCCTTCACTTACATCTTTTCATTTTCATCTTTCGACTATCAACTCCTCCTACTCTGGTGCAAATGTGCTTTAGTCTCTGCACCCAATGCCCAGCCCCCTCCACTCACCATCAGACTTACTCTGCAACTGTTTCTAATGCAGCATCTGCCACCGGCTCTCCACTAACACTGCTGTATCATAGGTCACCAGTCATCTTTCCAGTTGCCAAGGAGAATGCCTGGTTCCTACCCTTGGCCTCTCTGGAGCAGGTGGCACTGCTGACCCAACACTGAGGCTCTGTTCTGTGAAAGCAAAAGCTCCTGGACCCCCGGCTGCATCTCCTGCTCAGCCTCCTTTGCTGGCCCCTCTTCATTACTGGGCATCTCCCTGGGTAACTACATGTACTTCATGGTTACAAAATCTCCACAAGGTCCCGGCTCAGGCCCTCATCACTTCTCTGCTGGATTAATATCTTCTAACCAACATTTTTATCCCTCGTCTCTGAAACCCACCCTCCACTCTGCTGCCAGAGTCACCCAAGACAATCTGTTGTCAATATGTTCCTCACTTCACAAACCTTCAGTAGCTCCCTAGTGCCTGCAGGATAAAATCCAAACTTATTTCACCTGCATTTTGGAATCTACCATCTGGTCCCAACCTGCCTCTTGAGTCTTTATCTCCTCCATGAACCACAGGCTGCAGCCACATGGGCTTCTTCAAGTTCTCCCAACACCACCCACTCCATGCCTTTGGATATGCGGTCCCCCCAGCTGGGAAGAACTCTTCCTGTTCTAGCTCTCAAAATCCAATTTGTCTTTCCATGCATGGTCCAAATCACCCTTCCTCTGTGAACAGAGTTTTCTCCAATGTACTTAAGAAATAGGAGGTATCTAGTCAATTTTTTGAATGAATGAATAAATCAACCTTGTTCATTCATTTCTGGTCAGAATTAACTGCTCCTTCCTCTATGTCCCTACAACAATAGGCCTGAAGCCAGTTGGCACAGCTCTCGTCTGCCTTCTATGGCAGTGGACTCTTCACCTCTCTCTCTCGCAGCAGTCCATGACCCCTCTATTTAGCCGCCACCTGTTTTCACATTGGCTGATGGGAAATATGGTCCTAACTGGAGAAGCTAGCAGTGAGTCACTCATCCCCTGCAAACGACTGCCCCTGCAGTCAGCCGATAACCCACTTTCTAAGGCCAACAGTGCCCCCACGAACATTGAGAATCGAAGTTCGCTGAGGATACTTACAAATCTTGTGAGGTTTGACTCCTGTCTGGGGTGACTCTTCGCTGCTGGGCTTGAGGTTGCTGAGAAATGATTAAAGATGGTTTATTGTCAGAAGGGGATACCTTGTGATGAAAGTCAAGGGGATGAGAAACAGTGCTGCAGTAATGAACAGATTTTTCGGCAATGTTTATGATCTCATTGCAAACTGCTTCCTGTGAGGTGGCCCCGAGATATCCAGAAACCCCCAGAAAACAGTCAATGTGGGGACAAAAAAAAAAAGAAAGAGAGGAAGAGATGTAACATTCCAGACGAAGCACATAAGTCCAGGGAAAAAACAGAGTTGAAGATCCAGGTTAAAAAAAAATAGATATTCCAGTAGTGGAGTGCAGGAGGGATCCAGGCGTAAGCATGGAAAAACAGGTAAGATACAGAAGAATTTGGGATTTAGTATGAATATTAAAAAAACAACAACAAAAAAAGGTAGCAGCATAAAAGCCTGTAATTAGTGAGTAACTGTTACGAACAGGATAATATCAGGGTAGAAATGCAAGTATGTATCCCCCATCATGCACTAATACATTCATTTAATCCCACATGTAGGCAGAGTAGAAATAGTATCTCTAAATTCCTCTGCTTTTTTTTGAGGGGCGGGGGCTGGCCTAACACCTCTCTCTACTACAGTAGCCACAGAACTCGTGTAAACAATGGCTCTGTGAGTTAACCCGGCATTACTCTAGTCTGGACTCTAGCAGCTGTAAGGATTCTCTTTAGAAAAGCCGCAGTCTTATTCAACAGGCATCTTACCACATAGCTCTTTTCAGATTCTGTGAGATCAGGTCCTGCTCTCAATGAATGATGAGAAGGCTGTGATCACCAAGCAAATTATAAGGGAGACATTTTAGCAGATGTCACATTGGAAAGGATTCAAAATAAAAGTGTGAGCAAATACACGTACCACACCGTGACACTTGGATGACACTGGAGACTCGCAGCCTACGGCCGCGGAGTTTCCACAACAACATGGTGGGCGCACAGGAGAAAATGCAAACGCACAGAGTTAGAGGCAAGCATCTAGGCAATGAAATGGAAGTTGGAGACATGGCTGCAGTGAAGTGAGGAGGAACACCACAGGGTCCCCAGGAGAGAGACACGGAAGGGCTGTTGTAGGAACGGTCAAGTCCCTCCATGAACCACATACATTGGTCCCCGCACCCTCAGCCAGCAAGCCCCTAGGGAAGGCTGTACCAAGGGCCAGTTTCAGTTACTTTGTGGACTGGAAGCCCTCCCTGGAAGAGCAGGCTCATAGAACTATCAGGTCTGCCTGTTCTATCAACCAAGAACATTCCCCTGGAAAAGTCTGCACAGACACACTCCAGTGAGGTATGAGGCAGGTTCAGAGAGCTTGCAGGGCAGAGCTCACTTCCAGAAACAGGACTGTGTGTCCTGACACACACGTGGAAATGACACCGGCACTCTCCACTCAACAGCCAAGGTCCCACACCTGACACAGAGACACAGGTGCAACCATAGCCAAGCAGACCTGCCTCTTAACTGGGGCTCCCATCATAGAGGCCAGGCCTTCATTGGCAGAGTGTCTGGAATCATTTCCCCGAGAGAGGACTCAATTCCAAGCTCTAGGAAACCTAAACAAATATTTGAAGAGCCATCCTCAAAGAGACTCTTTAGGTAACGTGCAATAATAGCAACAGGCCACAGCAACTCCAGGGTCTCCCAGAAGGGCACTTAGAAATCTTGCATGTATGACCCATTTGTTTCACAGAGAGGCCCAGAGAGTGAGGGCCTCCCCCAAGGTCACACAGTGAGTCAGTGGTGGCCTTGTCCTCCTGGCTTCACCTACCATCCCACTGACCTTGTCTTTCACCCTCAGCCCATCTTCCACCTTGTCAAGTGTGCTCACTGACCTCATTCCCTCATTCACCTTCAATGAGTCCCACAGAAAAGACAGGCAGGGACACGGCTTATCATCCTGTTTTCTTTAAAAACGCAGGAAGCTGATGCTCTGATGCTCAGAGGGTTTTAGGGCATTCCTCAATATCGCAGCTAGAGAGAGGTGGAGCCGCCTGGTTGATCTTCCCACTCCACTAGACACCCACCCCCATCCCTGATGGTCCATCTCCACTGTAAATGTCCTCATCCTTTAGCATGTGCTACAGGGCCAATTTCCATCCCAGGCATGACTCTTGTCCTTTTGGAAAGTCCCTTCAAGTTCTCCAAATCCCTTCCAAACTGCAATCACTCAAACCAGCCACCTTCGACTCTGGCAGGAGTGAAGGAAGAGACAGGACTGAGGGGCCCATCGCAGGCTCCTTCTACAGTGTCCCAGGACCTCAGCCTTTGCCAGGTGGCTGGGAGCCGACCTTGTGTGGCTCCACTCACCATCGCCAGCCTCTGGATCAAGGCTTCCAGGTAACCAAGGAAAGAAATCAACATTTCCAAGCACCTACTATGTGGGCTTTCAGAAGAATGAGTCTTATTCTGGGCACCCTGAGTGTGTGATAGTGATAGGCAGGTTTTAACTTGACAGAAGGGAAAAGTTTCTAAAGTGAGAATGGTCCAACAAGACAAGGGAGGAAGTGAGCTGCTTGCCACAGCAGCTGTGTAAGCTGAGGCTGCTGACTATTACTAGTTCGGGTACTGCAGAGCAGTGCTTCCCAAACTTCAGTGTGCGTCGCTGTCACCTGGAATCCTGCTAAAATGCAGATTCCAACTTGATATGTCTGGGGTATGTGGTGAGACTCTGTATTTCTATTTGGTAATACCAATGTTGCCAGGTCACAGACCAACCTTGTACAGCATGGTTGCACAAGACCTCATTTATCACTACACTAAGATTCTTTGGCTAAAGTATGCCAAGGCTGGTCTGGGTCACACCTCATGAAGACAAAAGTTCTTAATAAAAAACAAAATATTTCCAAACTCCAGCTGGGGGCCTCAGGTCAAACTCAGTACAAAGAGAGGATGTGGACAATCTCTTGGCATGATTGCCACAGCTTACAGAAACCCCCTAACATCCTTCAGTCAACTTAATCCCAAAGGAGTGACTGGAATTGATCATGGAACAAATAATTTGGTGCTCAAAGAGGATCAGTGATATTCTGGGCAACACAGTGAGATCCCGTGTCTACAAAAAATAAAAAAATTTAGCCAGGTGGTGGCACACATCTATAGTCCCAGCTACTCAGGAGGCTGAGGTGGGAGGATCACTTGAGCCCAGGAGTTAGAGGCTGCAGTGAGCTATGATGATGCCACTGCACTCCAGCACGGGTGACAGAGCAAGACTGTGCCTCAAAAAAAGAAAGAAAGAAAGAAAGAAAAGAAAGAAAGATGATCAGTGAATCCAGTACAGCAAGAAGAACTCGATATTTTACAAGCACATATAGGTCCATTACCTCAGCTGACTTTTGTACTAATCCTTTGACTTGACTTGAGGAGGCCAGAATAGGGAATTTTAAGGCTCAGAGAAGGCTGAAGACTTGTGCACAAGGTGGCAAAGCCACTGAACATGACAACAGAGCCCTTTGGTATCTAATTTCCATATACCACCTCCCGCTGGGGTCATGATGGGATTGCTGGTGTAACCATGATAACAACACGCAATTTCTGCCTCTTCTGAAAGCAGGCATTACAATTTCTCTTCTTGAGTACTTTTTACACTAGGTGTTCGAAGACCTCTCAGAAGGTAAAAGGCATGGTGTGCAGTAAGAGCAACCAATCATTGACCCAAGCAACCACAGTGCTGGAAAGGATACTGAAGGCCCAGCTAGTACCTTCCTTGGTCTCAGGCCAGACCCAGTGCAGAGGATAACCATCACCATAGCCTTAACATCTGGACAGTACAAACTTAACCCCATTCCTGAGAGGTAGGGATGACTGACTTCCTCACTTAGCATTTGTTGACTAAATGAAGGAAGAAGGCAAGATAAACATTTATCCTATTAGCTAAGATTCAATTTTTTTCTCTATTTAGGTTTAAATAAAATATCTCATAGCTGAAATGTAAACTAGCTTTTTGGGGAGGGAGGCAGGGGACACAGCATGGGGTGGGCTCTCAGTGGAGATGGAGACCATCAATAAACATCACAAGGGGTCAGCCCTTCACTTTGAAGGCTATTTAGTTTCAGGGTTTTTTTTTTTTTTCTCCTCTAGGCACATGTTTTTTCTTTTCCTGGCCCCATTTTCTAGCCACTTTACAGCTTTATATAGCACTTCCCCTAAACCTGTGCTGTCCAATATGGTAGCCAGTAGCCAAATGTAGCCACTGAGCACGTGAGATATGGCTAGTAGGAAGCAAAATGTGCTATAAGTGTAAGAATACATACTGGACTTAGAAAACAGTATAAAATAAAAAATGTAAAATCTTAGGAATAATTTTCTGGATATACTGGGTTAAATAAAATATATTATTAAAATTGCACCTGTTCCATTTTACTGTGGTTACTAGAAAATTTTAAATTACACGTGAGCTCCACATGATGTTTCTACCGGACAGTGCCACTCTCAACCTTCCCCAGGCCCTCAGTGTCTGACCTTATTTAAGCCTAAGAGAAGACACAAGTTCTAACCAGGACTTCATCCAGCATTATGGATAAAAGAAGTATTATCTCATGCTCAGTATATTTCAGACTCTGGAGAGGCATTCCAGATGCATTTTTTATGTGTTTACAAAAACAACCAGCCCAACACTTGCACACACTTCTGCATAAACTACACTACACTCCCCTCCCCCATCAACAGCAAGCAGGCAATAGTTGCTGATCCAGAAACTTACTTTCTTCTGTATTTGCACACGAGTTGCTCCTCCTAGCCTGGGGTGCTTGTTTCATTCTCCCCATGTGGCAGACCCCACATGCATCCTTGCTCTGGTGTCCTGTTGCCCTTCTACCCTCAGATCACAGAAGTCCCTCAGAAATCTGATCTTAGCCTCCTGGAGCTGTTAATCCCTCTGGATCCACAGAACACTGTTGTTACTGTGGAGTTTCTAAGCATCCTCTTTCAGCTTTGGGTGGGTGCCAAAGCCTTGAAGCCCAAAATAAATTATACACAGGCTAAAGGACAGCAGGAAGTCCTGGAGATGTGGACAGGATGGAGAAACTCAACCACTCCATGGCCCCAAATCCCCTCTAGAAATGGCAAGAGTCTCTGCCGCTTCCCCAACCTGCCCAAGTCTTGCAGAGATGGCATTCCTCTAGTCGTCTCACGCCCCCTGTCTTCTCAGACCCCACCCCACCTTTCTGATGACCTCCCTGACCTCCCCCTGGGTCAGTGACAAAATCTGGGTTCCAGGTCAGGCTCTGGCATTGATTGCCTTTTGAGTAAAATGCTTAACTTCTTTGGCCTTTAAGTTCTAAAATACCTAAGAGGATTAGATATAACTTATATAAATGTTCCTTTTGGCCCCAACACTCTATGACTGGAGTGTGCCCAACCTACGAGTTGAGAATCAGGACTGGAAAAGGCTGACTTGCCTAAAGGGAGGCGGCACACCTCTGACTGCCTACTAAAGACTGGGAAGGGGAGGGATTCTGATGGCAGTTTCTAGAAATGGCAAGTTCACTTCTAGAAGTATCCCAAGTGGTTGTCCTAGGATAGTGATAGATTTGCAGCCACTGGAACTCCATGGGCAAGCTCTGCAAGAAAAGTTGGAAGGCCTGAACCATTCAGGCTCCTGGGTTTCAGCTCCTGGAAACCTCCAGAGTACCCTCAACACAGCCTCTGACACCCCTGAGTTATCCTACTGAGCTTACTGAGAAGACGACTGCAGCTTAAATATAAAACAAATTATAAAAAATTAGTTCAAATGCTTACTACCTAGACTCAACCAACGCTCTGCCTTCCCTTCAAAGACTGTACTACGGTCTTCTGCTTCACTCATAAGCAGTCGGGGAGCCATGGAAGATACGGACTCAATTGCAAAGAAACCAAAAACTTCCCAAGAGCAGCTTATGCCTCTATGCTCAAGGTAGGAGACACTAATTTGGGGAGCGCAGATTCCAGATTTTCTAAATTCTAGATTTGTGTAACCCAAAGTAAAATGATTCTCCCATTCTCTACTTCTCTCTCTTTCCCCCCATCTTCCTCTCTTCCATGGAACAGGGTAGGGAGAGTAAAGTAAATTATTTCTGTTTCTTTGCCCTGTGACCTCAGAATCACAAGGCAGGTATTTATTGAGTCTCAACTACACGCCCTGTGCTAGGTCCTTTCATCTTCATTATATCTCAGTCAATGCTCATAAATACTCAAGAAGTTGGTTAATATTTACCTCATTTTACAAATGAGAAAACTAAGACCTGGAAATTCTGAGCTGGGAATTTAAAGAGCCAGGATTCAAACAACAGTCTCCCAGACTCCAAGTCCTGTGCATTCCACCCTGATCTTCCTGGCTTGTGCTCTACTAGAGGAAGATACCAGAAGAGCTGGGGAGATGTGCTGACCAAGAGGTCACCTTAACTTGTGCAGAGCCCTCCTGCTGGCACTTGGGTTCCTACTGATAGTACCCCTTCTCCCTACACCTTTTAAAGGGTGCACACTTATCTTTGGGTCTTGGCTCCCTGCCTTAAGTGTTCAGAGACTAGACTATCTGCTGGTTTTTGTGAAGAACTGTAGCCAGTGTGTCTCCCCATCCCGCAAACTGTTAAAGGCCTTCTGTATTTATTTAGAGATTTCCCTTCTGAGTGAGTCAAAGGAAAATGTTTCCCACTTTCATTTGAGTATCTTAACATTTAAGTTTCCTTTTTGTTCCTGCAAGTTTTCCCTGTCTCTGATTTCCATCCTTAAAGCAGGCCTGTGCCTTTGTTCTGATCTTTCTGGGAACTAACATAGTTGAGGAACGTTACCTCTGAAGTCACCAGAGCACATCTGTCTTCAGTTGAGTCAGTTTCCCTTGATTGGCTTCCTTCCCCTTAGGAACCAAATTGACATCACAAAAGTTTTGTCACTTTTCTCAAGCCTCAGTTTTCTCATCTCATTGTACAAATGTAATCTACTGGGGGCTCTTAACCTGGCAGTCCATGGAGTTCTCAGATGTATGCAGGTGTGAGCCTCTTGAAACTTTATTTGAAACCGTGTGTGCCACCCTGTTCTCCAAACTCCTGGGCAGTCCTCAGCTGACCTCAGATTCCCAAAGGTTTTGTGATCCAGAAAAAGCTATGATGAGTCACTGGAGTGGATAATCTTTAAGGATTCTTTTTAATTCAAAATAGCCGGTTGGGTGTGGTGGCTCATGCTTGCTATCCCAGGACTTCGGGAGGCTGAGGTGGGAGGATTGCTTGAGGCCAGGAGTTTGAGACCAGCCTGGGCAACAGAGTGAGATCTCATCTCTACAAAAAGTTAGCCAGGCATGGTGGCAAGAGCCTGGCTACAATCCCAGCTACTTGGGAGGCTGAGGCAGGAGGATCACTTGAGCCCAGGGGTTCAAGGTTACAGTGAGCTATGACTGTGTCACTGCTCTCCAGCCTAGATGACAGAGTGAGATTCTCTCTCCTAAATAAAAACAAACAAGAAAAGGAAAAATCTATGAGACTCTCTCACAAATTATAGAAACTCTTAAAAACCAAGGCTGGATGCCAGTCAGCAAACAGTGCTTCTGTCTTAGAGTAAATATTTGATAATGCCAATGGTGGAGATTTTCAAGATGATCTTCCCCTTCACTTTCTTGATTGTCCTAAATCTTTTTGGCCATAATTACACCCAACAAAATCCAAGAACTTGGTTGATAATTCTGAACTCTTGGGCATTTTGTGTGTTTTTGCCAAGTTAGTTAAGTTGCCCTTCAAAAAACAATAAAAGGAAAGACTTCCATTTTTTCTTTTTTTTAATTTCAGCATATTATGGGGGTACCCAAAAACAATAAAAGGGAAGACTTCCATTTTTTCAATTGTGAAGGTCTGTAGGTATATAACAAACCCCCTAACTTAAAATTTTGTATGTATTCTTCTCATTTCAACTGAAATTCTCATAGGATTTTCACCTAATCACAGGATATCAGAGCTAAAAAGAACTTCCATTCTCTTGTCTGAATCTTTTGTTTATGGACAGAGAAGCTTCCAGGAAAGAGAGGTGACTTACTTAAAGATGCTCCGCAGGCCAGTGTTACAGCTAGAGCTTACCCTCACTTCCAATCCAGTGCTCTTCTCACCCAGTTCTGATTTCCCTAAAGACCTCTGCACTTCATTTACCCACTTCTGCTGCTCAAAGAAAACACACCTAAAACCATGAGCAACTGACCCATTGTGAACCCACTTTAGGGGTGAAAAGCCGAACCATTTGACAGGAAGTGTTCACACACCTGCAGAGCTGAGGGGTAGACAGGTCACTAAGGGGAAGGAAAGCAGCAAAGCAGGACTGATTCACAAGGGTCACTGTGACCATGAGGAAGATGATTGCACACATTGTCAGGAGGTGCTGATAAACATTACAGCCACCCAGGAGCACCCTCCACACTCTGGTCCTAGCCCCTTCTCCAGAACCTCCCCTCTGTTTACCTGCAGATACTGGAAGCCTCCCCGAAACCAGGGACACACCGCCGTCCACACACACATTGTATGTTCCTACCTCTGTGCCTTTGCTCAGGCTACTTGCCTTGAATGCTGCCCTCCTGCTGGACACCTATGGGGAAATTCCCTGTTCTTCAAGGCCCAGATCAAATGCCACTTTTCTCATGAAGTCCTTCCAGACAACCACCTTCCCCTTCCTGCTGCTTATAATTTCTCCCCATCTTGAACTTCCAGAGTGAACTGTTTGCATTATAATTATTTGTGAACATGTCTTACTCTCTCAATGGAGATCATAAACTCCTTTTTGGCTGGGGTCAGCCATTTTTTGTCTTTTCTTTCATTAAACAAATATTTACTGAGCACCTTCCATATATCAGGTCCCTGATCTCAGGGCACTAATACCCTACGGGAACTCTGGCAAGAAGAGGGGCAGATGCAGCAGGGCTGAGAAGTGCTCTTGATGGCCAGGTGCAGGGGCTGCGGCCGCACAAAGTCAGAGCACTTAATCCAGCCCTGCAAGGCAGGGGAGGCTGTGAAGAAAGGCTCCCTAGAACAAGTGACATCTGAATGGAAGCCCTGACGGTGTGCATCCCTCTCTCCTTTGCAGCACTTAGTGCTGGGAACATCCTAGATGCTTGAAAGAGTAAATGGTCCAAGCCTTTCAGAACATCTTTTAATTTAAGGCCCTCAGGTAAAATTCCCGCTATTTACGCGTCAGACACACAACCTCGCTCCCCAGTATCTACGATAAAACTGAGCTTTTGGTTCAGTTCTTTGGGTCAGCAAGGAGAATATTGGCTGGCAATTTTCTGGACACAAACTGGTCTGGAATGCATTTGCCCAAATAAGTGACACTGCCTGAGGTCATGCCATCCTGCCGGGGCCATCAGAGAACAGTGGTCATGTCAGTCTTTTCCATCTTTAGCTTGTCTGTCCCCCAAAGCAGGCCCAAGAGGCAGAAGCCCCTTCTGAAGGACCCCCTTTCCAGCGCTGCCAGGAGGGAGGGGGAGGGCGCCTGCTGTGTGTGAGCAGCAGCCCTTTTCACCCAACCCCAGCTCTGGACAGGAGCGAGCCTGGCCACGGCCTGGCCACACCCACAGAGGAGGGGCTTGTGCCTGAGAGCAGGCGGAGGGAGGGACAGGAAATGGTACGTGTGAGGTCTGCAGGGCCACCAAGAAAGGAAAACCAATTTTCAGCAAGCCCGGTTTTCCGATCAACATAATCTCCGGTGTTGCCAGCTACCCTACTCCTATCCTGCGCCAGGAAGCAGGAAGCGTGTAGGCCAACCTCATTGGGAGCTCCGGCACCGCGCGCACTTCCCGTACACACGGGATCCTGGAATCGGGCTGCGATGACTCACCGCTGACGATGAGGAGGTCTCCAGGCACCCTGGGTTGACTTAGAACATTTACAGAATTGTTCCTGCGTCAGAGACGTTTAGTTCTTTTCAACTGGCCGCTTCACCACCTCTCCCAGCAAACCATTCTTTCCTTAACCTGTCCTGGAGCCAGGCCAAGCCATTGTCAGGTATTGCTGCTTTCCGGGCACACTAGGAGCTGGGGCGGGCCCAGCGGGAAGCCCCATGTGGAGCACCACACTTGCGCTCACCACCTCGGGAAGCCTTACAGCTGCCCCCCGCTGGCTCACCCTCAGTGATCCCCATTCCTGACCCCAGCCCAGGGTCCTGTGTGCTAGGCTGGAACTGGAGGTCTGGCCCAGTGTGTCCCAGGCCTCTGTGCTCCTGTGGCCTCCAAGCACACCTCCATTACTGCCCTGGTGACATTACTGAGACCACCAGCTTCACCGAACACAGGCTCCTCAAGAGCAGAGATCGACGACCCCTGTACACTGTTAGGCCTTGAACTAACGTTCATAGACTGAATAAATAAAGCTTCAAAGGGAAACTGGAATTGCCAGACTGAGGATTGAGCAGTTTACTGTGGGCATCCTATATAATACATAGTCAATAATTGGCTTGGAGACATCTTCAGGAATTCCATCTGGCTGTAAAGAGGTTCTAGAACATTCTCAGTTCTAGATCACCCAAGATGGTGGCTCTCTAACTTCCCTTTACAAAGTGCTGATCACATTCCCAGCCCTGTGCTCAGCACTTGACACACGTTATTTTAAAGAATCTTCTCAACTACTCTGAGGTAGGTGTTTCTCCATTTTACAGATAAGGAAGCTGAGGCTTAGAGAGGAGAAGTAACTCCCAAGTCACTAGATGGTAAAAGGTGGAGCTGGCATTCAAACCTAGCTACTTTAGAGAAGTTACCCAAAGTCTTTGACTTCTGGGGTAGTAAACAGCACAGCCAAAATCAGAATCATGATTTGTCTAGTTGTCAAGTTCATTTCTCCTCAAAAATTTTCAGCCTTCGAGACACCCTAAGGCCACATTAGTCCAAACTCTGAAATCTTTGTGGCTGACCCAGAGAGAAGATGGGACAGTCACCCCGAACCTGGCGTGCCCACTCAATGATACCCTAGGCCTGCCAGGGCCCCAGGGGGCCACATGCTCCTCCCCAGAACCAAAACACCTTTGTTCACGGAGAACAAAGGCCTTGCGCTCCCACACGAACACAAGACAGGACGAAGACCTGACGGAACTGAGCACTAGCGGAGCGCCACAGGTTATGGAAACAAAGTGCAGCTTACACAAAACCACACCACACCACACCACACCAATGCCTGGTGTTCTCAGCTGTGTTAGTCAGAGCAAACCGAGGACGATCTCCAAGGCACAGATGGGACATGAGGAAGGCTGCCTTCTCTTGGGCCTTGGCACCAAGCCAGGAGGTGCCGAAGGTGGGGAATAACCCCCAGATCACCTCAAAGGGCCAGAATAAATCCTGTCCTTTTCTCCAGCTGTCCCCAGCCCTGACAACTTAACTGATGCCCCCTCCACTCCCTCCTGGGCCAGCTCTTTGCACCCGAGGCAAGCAAACGGTTGCCCCGGCATCCGCTCGGCCTCGGCAGACGGGCCGGGGTGAGATGCCGGGGCACACACGGCATGCGGCAGGCCTACCTGGCTCCCACCTCTCTGAGCAGCTCTCCTCTCAGCCTGCTCGCCACCTCTATGCCGCTCTGGCTGCTCAGCCTCCCTTCCTGGAAAAGGGCCACCCAGGGGCTTGCCGGGCCGGCTCTCCTCAGGGGTGTGGAGATCTGAGAGTCTCTGTTCAGTACTCAGGCACCTGACCACGTCTGAAGGCTTCAAGCAGCTCTTCTTAGAGATCTTGGGTCCACCAGGGCATCTCTCACCTGCCTCCCTCTCTGCTTTCCTCTCATAGTGTCCGTTCTCTTCTTGCCACGGCTGCCTCTTGCTCTGGCTGCTAAAGGCATCGCTAAGCTCCGAGATGACACTATCAGAGCTCCCGAGCAGTGGCTGGGAGAAGCTATCTTGGCGAACGCCTGAAGGTGACATGTGGACACCACTGTCTCCATTGACGTGAAGGGATGCCTGGGCGCCAAGTACTGGGGAGTAGGCTTTGTGGGGGGCAGGTAGGGCCAGTGGGGAAACCATCGATCGTGGGGTGGGACGATCTGACCAACTGGACTGCGGGAGGCTGAGAGACAGGGAGGGGCTGGCCCTCGACGACAGGGCAAGGTGGTCAGTGCTGTAGACAGAAGCCTCTGGCAGAGGCGGCAAGGGTGGCGTCAGGGCCAGAGAACGCCTGCTGGGGACCCCCACAGTAAGCGAGATCCACTCGGAGGTGACGGCGTGCATCTCGGGGGACAGGGCTCGGCGGGGATGGGGCAGAGATGAGGGGGCTGGCATGAGGAGCTTGCTCTGACTGGGGAACTTAAAAAGAAGAGGAGAGAGAGGAAAACAAAAGAAGCAAAGGTACATGTGTCAGCATAAAGGAGAAAGGAGGAAAATAATCACAAAGGTATATAAAAAGGAATGAAATGGAGAGGATGAGCAGGACACGCTGGTGTCCACGAAGGAAATCGTCTGGTTAGATTAGGGGAGAAGCTGGGATGTGGGTGTGAGCAAGAGCGTGCACGTGATGTGTGCAGGCGACGGGGGCGGTGGGGAGAGAGGCACACTGCATGGAGATGGGGAGAGGCTCCCATCAGCATAGTCGCAGGTGGCTCTGCAGGATCAGATTTTCAGAGGGACACACTGGGAGCTCCCCCGAGCCTCCCCAATCACCTGTGCCATCGGAGGCCCAACCTAGAGGGGCAAAAGGTGCCACCACTGCCCTGGCCCTCCCAGGGCTTCTATTCTCTCCAGGGAGCTCAGCAGAATCTTCCGGGGGGTGGGTATGAGTAGGGTACTCATCTTGTTTTACACTCTTGGCTGTATACAGTAAGGTGAAAAATCTACTTGAGCCCCCCATATTCTTACAAAGCAGAGTGCCCTGCTCCGATCTCACTCTCTCTCCCGTGAGACAATAGGACATGGATCTTGCCAGGTAGGAAACCCTGTGTCAGCCCATCCAATGCCTTCTGCCAAGAACCCTGTGTAGGCGTTGGTGGCGGGCAGGTAGGAAAGGAGGAACTGATTGGAGAGTGAGAGAAGAGAGGCTCCATCGCAGGGTCATTCTGGTCCCCAGGTCCTGCTCTCCTTCCCCTGGCCACACTCCCCACAACTTACATGGCAGAATGGTCAGTGTCTTCACAGGATGTCACCCTGCCACACCTCCCGGAACCTAAGGTTCTGATTTTTTCTTGGCTTTGGGAAAAGTAGGGATGGGTTTGGAGTAATTTATATTTTTAAACATGTTTGTTCATAATTAACATTCAGGAAAGCCAACATCTTACTATGCCTATAAACCTACTTCCTTTCAGCCCAGTATAGACTGAGATGCTCTAAGTTCCTGGCCTCAGTCACTTGGAATGAAATGTCCTGAAATGTCCTTTGCATTCACCTGGTTTCAGTATACACAAAGAATACTTTGGATCTGGTTTAAAAGTCTGAGGATAAGAATGTGAAAGTCTCTCTACTTTTGTCTTTTGCAGGCCAACCTTGAGAAAGGAGATGACTGAGAGAACGACACTGGGCCATGGCATTTATGGCAGTGGGGTGGTACTCACACCACCAGCTTCACTCAGGATAGAGCAACTTATGGAGGCTCTTGTTTCTCTTTCCTTAGTCACCTTATCCCCAGAGCAATCACTAATCTCTTCCCTTGAGATAATATTCATCCCACCAAGTGCTGGAAAAATGCCATTTGTATACATGAAAACAAACTCCAGCATACAGTCTGCATTGCTGCAGACAGTTCTTAACCACAGTGCTCAAGAACCATCCCGGAGGACTGTGTGCCGTCAGCACGGCTGAGTATGAAAACTCACGTGCTGAGTACGAAAACCAGTGATGAGAAGCTTAGATACCTGTGGGCTCGCAGTGGCACTACGACTTGGGGAGGAGGAGTAAGGCAGGTCGATGTACTCCATGGGGTTTTTCACCAGTGGCCTTTTGATCACGTCCACGTAGGTGATGGGGAAGATTCCTTGTCGTGATGTCCCTGAGATCCTCCCTTCGTACCAGTTCTCGTCCACCTGTCGGAGCAGCGTGATCCTCTCGCCCTGTAAGACACAGCAAGGCAAGGGTCCTTGTCTCACGACGCCATAGCCCGTCTGAGGCTCCTGCCTGCACCCTGCAATGTCCTCCATTACTGATCACATACTCTGTTCAGGAAAAACCTTTCCTGCTGGACATGGATAGAATTAATACCATTGGGATGCAGATGCTAATGGCAGTAGAGCTAACCTGGATGCTGGAAAGTTAAGCTTAGTCTTTAAATATTTCAGTAAAGGTGAAGATCACAGATTCATGTCCCTAAACTGGAAGGCAAATATATTGTTATCGACTCATTTAATGCAAATTAGACATAGCTAATCTTCATCTCTAAGGCAAAGAGCGTTATCTTTTTTCTTTATTTTTATAACTTTATTTTTTCATGATTATAGAAAAATCAGAACACAAACAAATTGGATTATGTCACAGGAATCATACTGTCATGGGAATAATTACTATTATTATTTTGACATACGTACTCCTCAGATTTAATTATATGAAGTAAATTAGACTTGCACACATTTTTTGTGAAAATTAAGTATGTATTAGGTTGGTGCAAAAGTAATTGCAGTTTTGGACCTTGAATTTTAAATCATTATACCTAGACTCAAACACATCTTTATTAATCAAAATAGGAACCATTCTAATCAAAACATTTTTGCCAATGAGAAATAAGTTTGTTTATTCCTGTAGCTTAAAAATCCATGCGTCAAGATTTGATGAACTCTTGCAAAGCATTTTCTGCATCCTGCTGCTAGTTGTGGAAGCATTTTCCCTGCAAAAAGTTGTTGAAGTGCTTTAAGAAGTGGTAGTCAGCTGGCAAGAGATCAAGTGAATACGGCAGATGAGGCAAAACTTCATAGCCCAATTCATTCAACTTTTGAAATGTTGATAGTGCGACGTGTGGTCGAGCGTGGAGAAGAATTGGGCCCTTTCTATTGGCCAATGCTGGCTGTAGGTGCAGTTTCTGGTGCATTTCATCGATTTGCTGAGCATACTTCTCAGGTGTAACAATTAACAAACAGTGACCATGACCTTTTTTTGGTGAAAGTTTGTCTTTGGGAAGTGCTTTGGAGCTTCTTCTTGGAACCACTGAGCTGGTTGTCACCAGTTGTGGTCTAAAATCCTTTTTTTTATCACATATCACGATCCAATTGAGAAATGGCTCATTGTTGTGTACAGTAAGAGAAGATGACACTTCAAAATGACAAATTTTTTGGTTTTTGGTCAGCTCATGAGGCACCCACTTATCAAGCTTTTTCACCTTTCCAATTTGCTTCAAATGCCAAATGACCATAGAATGGTTGACCATAGAATGAGTTCTTCGAGCTCCAATGATTGATTGCTCTCAACTGGCTGTTGTCAACTTCTGACGGCCAGCCACTGTGCTTCTCATCTTCAAGGCTCTCGTCTCCTTTGCAAAACTTCTTGAACCACCACTGCACTATACGTTAATTAGCAGTACTGGGTTAAATGCCTTGCTGATGTTGCGAGTTGTCTCTGCGGCTTTATGACCCATTTTGAACTTGAATAAGAAAAATCACTCGAATTTGCTTTTTGTCTAACATCATTTCCAGTCTAAAATAAATATAAAATAGCAAGTAATAGCTCATTAGCAAAAAAAAACATAAAGCAAGAAATGTACATTAAAATGATGTATAACATAACCACATTTATTTAAGAATGTATTCCAATATCAAATGGCAAATTTCTTTTGTTTCTTTTGAGGCATAGTCTCACTCTGTTGCCCTAAGTAGAGTGCCACGGTGTCAGCCTAGCTCATAGCAACCTCAAACTCCTGGGCTCAAGTGATCCTCCTGCCTTGGCCTCCTGAGTAGCTGGGACTACAGGCATGTGTCATCATGCCCAGTTAATTTTTCTATTTTTAGTAGAGATGGGGTCTCACTCTTGCTCAGGCTGGTCTCAAACTCCTGAGCTCAAGCAATCCTCCCGCTTCGGCCTCCCAGAGTGCTAGGATTATAGGTGTGAGCTATTGCGTGCGGCCTTCAAATAGCAAATTTCAACAATGCTAAAACCTCAATTACTTTTGCACCAACCTAATACTATATTTCTCTTTTCCAACTTGCTTTTTAAAAATATTTAACAACCTATAATTAAACTCCTTCTTATCAAGAAATATAATCCTACGTTATTAATGGTATGGCACAGCTTCATGGACCACTGCAGGATATTCTATTGTACACACATATAATGATTTAATTACTGATCCCCTGCTGCTGGGCAATTAGGTTGCTTCCAGGATTTCTCTTTCACATTAGGTGGCTCATCTTTTTCCAAGGCATGTGTTTATATCCCTCAATCCTCAATAAAATTGGTAACTTTAATAAGTTTAGCAAGCCAGCGAATTTTGACATGGAGAGAGAGTGTTTGAATTCCTGGAAAGAACAGTTTCTTTGCACAGAGTAACTGTGTTCAAAACAAGCATATTGAGTCCTCAAAGACAGTCATAATGATATTACCACTCCTGGCATCTTCTGTTTACTGAGCACAAACCAGATGCCACGTGTCATGCTGGAGGCTTCACATACATTGTTTCACCTAACTGTCTTGGAACCACCAAGGAGAGAGGTGTTTAAAAGTATTTAACTCTCACAATCTTCATAGCTGATGACCTGTGACTTTTGGGTTCAAAGCTTTTCAAACTTCTGGTATCAATGAACTTGTGTTTTCCACTAGGCCACATCAATATATTATAAACCCTAGCACCGACACAGTGCTTATCACGTCATTAAGTGTTTACTAAATGTTGGTTGAATATAGTTTAAAAAGATGTCTAAGACTCCAGAAATATTACCTTTAATCAGTGAACTCAATGTAGTTATGCCTTGACACTAGCCTAGGGTTTATTTTAAAAATACCTCACCTCAGAACATTCTCCAATTGCCCTGAATGCAATTCTTGATTGGCATACGTCTCTTAGGGGCACAGACAGCACCCCTAGACTGGCATGCCAGAGCAACGCCACACCCCACAGTGTGGCACAGTGTCTGTCATCCAAGAGAGCCCCAAGGCAAGGCAGGGAAGGGCAGCTTACCTTTCTGAAGGACATTTCTACTTGCGTATCACCATTAAAGTTAAACTTAGCAATAGCTTCTCCGTATTCCAAAACCTGCACTGGTGTCAACTTTTTGGGCTGAGCCTTCTCGGCAGGAGGAAGAAGCTGAGAAAGGAAAAGTGGCAAAAGAGAAAGGGGAAAGAGAAAAAAGCAGGGGAACGAGAGGAAAAGGAGGAAACAAAACACAAGTACCCGGTAAATAAATGGTGCTTGGGGCACGAATGGGCTTTTCCTTAGAAAGAAAAGGGGCTGTGGTACCTCGATGTAGGTGCGTGGGAAGATTCCCACCCGGCCGTGGTGTTCTCCTTCGTACCAGTTCTGATCGATTTGCTTATAAATGTAAACAATATCTCCCTTCTGCAGAGGAAGCTCCCTGTCGACAGAGGGTCACGGCATTTTAGCAGATGGTTTAATATGCGTAAGGTGAAGACATTTCAGTTTTTTAGCAAAAGGAGACTTCAAGTGGGGCCAAGGGGGACAAATTCCAGAAGAGGGGGCTCCATGTAGGGAAGCGACAGCCCCACTATTCAGGAAATTACATCACATTTGGCATTTTCCCAGTCATCTGCGGGATACGTGTTAGCATTTAAACTGACTAGCACTTGAAAGTGCTCAGAGGCCCTATTAGCATGCTGTGGCTTTCCCAACACATTTTTTGTGAATGTTGTCTTATGCTCGGAATATTTATGCAACACACAGCAATGTCCCCAGCAGTCTAACTGATGTTTGTTAAATGATGAAAAATGTCTCCTCTGGAGACATTCATTATCCTCTTCTATGCGTTAGCAAAGCCTTCATTGCTTTAAAGTATCCTCAAATTATCGTGATATACTGACATCCTTCTATCGTTCCCTCCACTGAACCATCTGTCCACTCACGCACGTCACCATCCTCCTTTCTGTCATGCAGTAGAAAGGCTCTAAAGTTAGCCCGATCTGGGTTCACAACCCAGCTCTATGATTTACCAGCTCTGGGACCTTGGGCAAATCTGAGACACTGTTTCTTTAGCTGAACATAGGAGATAACTCAGAATTGTTGGAGAATGCAGCCCCAAACTGGAAATAAAACACCCAGCTTGGTGCCTGCTACGTAGTTAACACCCAATAAATGTTAATGCCCTTCCTTTTTAACATGGACATGGAAAAGGGATCTTGGAAAGAAAAGTGGATTTTCCTTCAAATGCTCTTCCTGCCTTTTTCAACTTTTTCATATCCATTCCTTTGCTTGCCTCAATAATGATGTTAACATCTAACTAGGACTCCTTAAAAAAAAAAAAAAAGATAAAAACACAAATTCAAACAAAATGAAAACTTAAAAGGATAACAAAAATTGTAACTCGAAATTTTCTTGAATTAAAAGTAAACGACCTAGATCTTTTTCATGTGTGTCAAACCAAGAGCATGGAAGGAAAGGTCTCTATAACTTGGAAGGAGTGTGCCAGAAGTCCCAGGGTCCGTGAGGGACGTCTCACAATGGGGGCACATCGGGAAAACTCCACACAAAGTCAGCTCTGTGCTAAATAAAAGCACAAGGTGGCCTTTGTGGGGCTCACACTGGTAGACAGGAGTCTAATCCTGAAGAGGCCTGTGAGGGGGATCTGGACACTTATCTCTGTGAGAAGGAATGTCTCTGGCCGAATTTTTGCCATAGCCCTCCTTGAGGGTGTTCTCAACTCCCCCTCACTTCCCTGGCAACCACAGACACACAGATGAACAAGACCCTCAGCTTGTCCACCCCTGCTGGAGATCTGCAGGCTCCAACTCTGCTGTCCCACGTGTCTCACAGCTGTGGAAGTGGGTGGGAGCTGTGAGGGTCCCAGTGTTAAGCAAAGGACAACTCGTGTGAGAGAGATGGGCGTGGAGGGAGGGGTCTGTAGTTGTGGCCAATGGAGATACGCCACGGGGTGCCCGGGCCCGCCGTCCTTCCAGTACTATGACCCCCCAGTTCCCAAAGAACCTTGTGACCAGGTCTGGTGGTGAGAACACTTGGGGAACAGTAACTTGATCCGCTTTAGATCTTATCTGGAGCATCACTGTGTGCGTCAGCACCGCAGAGGCTCTGAGAGGTTCAGGAGGAAAGAAACCTGTTTAACTTTGTTGAACCAAGTGTTTCCACAGCACACTTTTTTAAGTAACTTACCATGAGGAAATGTAAAGCCAAGTGACTGAAGGGCTTGAAAGATGCTCTAAGGATCTGGAATTTAGTCTTTTTTTTAATTGACTTTTTTGGAGGCAGTGTGTTATGATGAAAACACTGAGTCAGGAGGAAGGAACTCTCTCTCAAGCATTAGTGATGTTGATAAACAGTGGCAATTTCTGTGGATCTCAGCTTTCTCACCTGTTCTATTTGACAGGATTGCTCTAAAAAAATTGTTTTAAGGCTTTTTAATGAAATCTAGGAAAATACATTATCATCACTATGCCACTCAATGAGTCTTATGTGGACCTTTCTCAATTCAAAGAAAAAAGTTTATCTATTTGATTGAACTGCAAATTAATTTATATGTCTCTGTTATCTTCTCTGGTTAAAAAGGACCAAGGAGGGAGAACATATTTTGAGTACTGACTTTTGCTACACTGTGCAAAACGTTTTACAGGTATTACCTCAGCTTCCCTGTAAGAGAGGCATTTTTATTCCCACCTTATAATAAGGAAAATTGAGGATGGGAGAAGTTGATAACTTGACTACAGTCACAGAGACAGTTAGTGGCACAGTCGGAATTTGAACCCAGGACTTCCTGACTCGGAAGCCCACAATCTTTACAGTGTGTTACACAGCCACCTCCTTTAGCTGATGAGCAGAAGGACTAGAGTAATACAATCAAACCCAAGTGCAGCAGATTTATGCTTAAGCTCTGCACACTGCAGCCTGGTCTCTCATCTTGCCCTGGAGATGAGAACCACAGTTGCTTAGCCTTCACACTGCGTTGCCCAGCACCTGAGGATGGGCAGTGCTCCCTCTCGTCACCAGACGTGGGGCCTCCAATCTGCAGGACAGTGGAATGGCTGCTCACTGTATTTCAACTGCCAATAAAAACTCGTAGCCCATTTTAATCCACAGTTAGACATAAAACCAGCAGGTTCCTTTTGCAATCCTAGTCTTTGGTAGCATTTCCCAAATTGTGTTCCAAGGAAAATATAAAGGTTTCCTGGTCACCTAAATTTAGAAAACACTGGGCTCAATAAACTAATCAGGTTTCTTCCTTGAAAGACTTCTACTAGAGCCACTAATACGCTAATAGCAAAGTATCTCTGCAGGGGGGGTGGGAGGTACAGATACAGCATGCAGTGCTTCCTCAACTCACTTCTGCCACACAACCCTCTTTCTGAGAAACACTACCGTGCTAGCACTCTGAGGAACACGCTTAGAGAAATGCTACAAAAAGGGTTTCCACAAGCCTTTCATCTCTTGGGATACTGTAGCAAAGCTGGCAAAGTTACCTTCCTAGAGACTGGTCTGGATCTTTGATAGAAAGGGTGGGTCAGATCCAGCCGAGTCACCATTTAATCAAGCAGACTGAGCCCTACACAGAGGGATGCAGGGTGGCACAGTATATGAGAGCCCAACCTCCGGTGCCAGGCTGCCTAAGTTTGAATCCCAGCTCCGTCACTTAACAGCTTGAGCAAGTTCCTTAACCTTCTAGTCCTTTGGTTTCTTTGAGAGGATAATAAAGGTACTATCTCGGTAGGGTTACTGTGAGAGCTGAATGAGTTAACGTATGCAAAGTACTGTGAACAGTGTTTCATACACAGTAAACTCAATAAACTACTTTTTTTAAATCATCATTATTTCTCCAACTCTTCTCTACAAGTGAACTGCAGTATTTCCAAGAGGCAGCAAAGGTGACAAATCAAGGCGACTGTGGCACTTACTTTAGTGTCTGAGCTTTAAAGTCAAATTTGGCTCTGGCAGGTCTCATCTAAACACAAGAAACAACGACAAGTTAAAAATCAGGATTCATGTACAACAAAAAGGACATTTCATGTACATTTTCACAAGTTTATGGAAAGCAAAGCAGAAAAATTCACCCTAACCAGTTCATTCTAGTATAGAAATCTGGGCAAAATTCCAGTTGTCTGACATTGGTAGAATACTAGATGGATATTGAGCCAAGAATGTCATGCATTGTTAGAATCCCCCTAAGGAGAGCCAGATTTGGGGAAGAGATGGTTAGAAAAAGTCCCAAAGCCAAAGTGCTGGTTCCCCAAAACATGCTGACCATGGCTATTAAAAAAAAAGTCAGCCAGAAATCCTAAGATGTTCCTTATCTGCTGTCTTACTCTCCAGAGACATCTATTTGCCTGACTTAAACCATGACCTGCAAGTAAATGATTCACTTGTCACATCACCTTCAATCCCATGTATTTGTTCTGGTCTGTGAGATCATCTAAAAAGCTAGATAAAGTGATCCCTGAGATCAAATGACCCATTCCTCCTGGGTAGCCCTCTCCTCGCACACACCCAGGTCCGGAAAGCAGCCTCCACGCCCTCATCAAGTCTGTCGCTGAGTCATGCTGCCTCTGCCTCCTTCCCTCCCTCCACAGCCCTGGCTGCTCAAGTCTGACCTCTAGTTCCCATAGGCACAAAGCTTCCTTTGACTTCACCCTAATCTACTGTCACCCAGGAGCACAAATAACATTCCTCAAATTCTTCCTTGCTTTGAAGTTGGCTGGGGCTCTCTCTACTGTCCCTCAGATCAAATCTCAATTCCTGCGGGGTTAAGGCCTTTGGAATACCTCCCCACTCCAGCCTTTATCTCTATCACACTCTTCCTGTTCCAATCAGGCAAATCTACTTGCCACACCTCTGCTAAACCCCCTTCACCCTCTGGAATTTCTTCATCTCCAATTTCAGTAAGAAATTCACCTTCACCTTATATTCATTTGCATATTTTTCTTCCCTACCTTTAAAAGCAGTTCTTTTAACCAATTTTTTAAAAAAATTTTAAATTTCAGAATATTATGGGGGTACAAACATTTTGGTTACATATATTGCCATTGCACCGCTCAAGCCAGAGCTGCAAGTGTGCCCATCCCCCAGACAGTGAGCTCTGCGCCCATTAGTTGTGAGTTTGGATAATACAAGGGGTGCTAGTTCACCATTGTTTTTACAGAAGGTAAGGGGAGAAATATTGCGAGCAGCTCCAACTTCAACAGCTATGACCTTCTGGGCTAGGGAAACAAGGTGATGAAAAAGAGATTACACGTAGATTACATGTGCCCTCTTTAATATTAGAGGGCATGAACAAAGTGGAGGGAAAAAATGGAATATTCTCAGGGAGAAAACAATGATATTTAAAGGCCTCATGAAGCATGGTTTTATATTTTAATCCCTCAGCGATATGCCCCATATTTTCGGGCTCTTTAAGCTGAAGTCTTATAGAGATCTTTGTAGGGATCATGAATTCTCCACGGGGATTTTTTAATTTTGCATTTTCACATTGATATTTCCATCTATCTATCTACACTGTACACATTAGGGGGAACTGAATGGCCACCTTATAATCCAGTTAATGCCACACGATGTCAATGTCTGCATTTATGTCTGTCTGTAACCAAAGAGCATAATTTGACAGCTGTAGGTGAACAAGAAAAGAATGGATGCGGAGTTAATGACAAATGACAAGTTCACAAGGGAAGGCCAAAGGACCAAAATCATAAGGATAAAAATTTCAAAGTAATTCCAATAGAAAAAAGTGCAGGGGAGTAGGTTACCCCATGTCACCCAGCTGTAGAGCTATATAAACTTAAAAAAATTTATACCAAAGCAGCACCATATTCATACTTTGAACAGTAGTTAAATTCCGTCAAAACAATATCACCTATGGACTAAATACATACAATTATATAGGTATATATTTAATTTGTAAATTGGCTTAGGTCAATAATGGGGACTGGTGAATTTTTTTTTTTTCATTGAAGGTTCTCCAGGTTGAGAAACACTGATTCCACTTAACTCCTGAGACAGATGTATGTGACTTATCGATGGTCATACAAAGCAGCAATATCTCCCTCTGTA
>CAUYRT010033056.1:0-56663 GCA_963574885.1 Lepilemur ruficaudatus
CTGTAGTCCCAGCTACTTGGGAGGCTGAGGCAGAAGGATTGCTTGAGCCCAGGAGTTTGAGGTTGCTGTGAGCTAGGCTGACGCCACGGCACTCTACAGCCTGGGCAACAGAGTGAGACTCTGTCTCAAAAAAAAAAAAAAAAAAGAAAAGGAAGGATGAAAATTTGGGGACAATTATTGGTCTCTCCCACAGGTGCCATCCAGAAAATCCATGGCACCTTTTGGGAAAAGTTACAAAATATTACCTGATCACTGTGTAAAAATTATTTTTCAAGAACTACAGGATGTGTGGGACCTGTTGGCATTTACCTCTCCACACCTATTTCCACTGTTGCAATTTTAAAAACATTTACAGGAAACCGAAACCTTTTTATTTGCTCCCATTATCAGGGAGCAAAGTTCCCGAGCCAGAACGGGCCTCGTCCTCTCTCTCTGAACGCGGCTGTCGGCCGCGGAGGGGGGCGCTGTGGCTTCCCTCCCTCCCGCACTGTCCCTGCTCTGCGCTGCCTCTGTGAGCATTTCACCTGAGGCCTCCATCAGCCCAGGGGACCAGAGGCAGAAAGCTGAATAGAAATTAGTTGCCTTTCGTGTTCACCACGGTCTGGGAGCGAGACTTGGAATCATTTGGCAAAAGCAACCAGGCAGAATTAGGGATCCTCGGCCGCTGACGCCCCCAGCGACAGAGCAGTGGGAAGGGCGAGCCGGGCCGGGCATGACTCAGTGATGGTCCAGGCCCAGGGACGCCACCGTCCAGGTCCTGCTTTGGGGAGCCACAACACCTGCTGTGGCTTTCTCCCAGGAGAGCCCTGGTCCTGACAACACATCCTGCCTTCCTTCCACTGGCTTCGGTGACTTTTCTCTGCAGCCAAAGCGTGTTTCCAGGTCACAGAGCCCGTTCCCGCCCTGCTCACCTCCCCAGGGGGCTGGACTCCTCTTGGGTTGGAGTGGGAGGTGAGCCGGGCAGCGCCTGTGGTCTGAGTGACTCGATGTGGCAGAACCAGGGGAATTTAGGGTTCTCAGGAGCTCTGGGGGAGCAGAGATGGGAAAGAGATGAAGGAGGGAGGGGCAGACGGAGCCACGCCACCCCTGTGGCACCCCAGGGCCGACAGACGGCCTGGGGCATGTGTGACACCTAGATCCACCTGGTCTGTTGTGACATAAATGCCCCTCCGCCCAGGCATCTGCTATGCGTGGGGAGCCCTGTGTCCGCTGGGCAGGATGGCCGGGACAGGGCTGAAACTTACGCCTGGCTCCGTGTTCAGAGCACTAACAGCAGGGGGTGGTTCGGAGCCGCACTGGCAGGGAGGCGCAGACCAGCCGAGAATGCGCCGAAACCCTGAGGAGGGCATTAGACGTCCCTACGGGCAGGGCACGGGGCCTCGGCCACTCTCGTCTGTACCTTGAGGGGCCACAGATATGGGGTGACGTGAAGGCCATGTGGCTTACACCACTGCCACCCTGCCACTGCCTGCTTTGCCTGGCTCTGTGTGTCTCGCCCTGCTCCCCCACACCTAAGGGCTGAGTCACAGGCACAGTGACGACCTGCAGAGGCCACTGCCCTGCAGTGCACTGATGGTGCCAACCAGGCCATCAGCTCGGGCAGGTCCCTGGAGGACTCGCCGGCAGGGAGATTCTGGAGAAATGCTCTGAGGCAGCCTGGGGGGCTTGTGAAAGCCCGAGTCTGCTTCAGGAGCTCTGGGTGGGGTCTGAGATTGTTGCTACCCAGCTCCCACATGAACTGGCAGGACCACAGTTTGGCAGAAAAGACCTGGTGTACCTTACCTGGCAGATAAGGAAGCGGGTCAGAGAGGCAGTGACCTGTCCAGGGTGACAGTGCAAGGTGGCACACATCAGGCCAGCGGCCCAGGGAGTGTGCGTGCAGCT
This sequence comes from Lepilemur ruficaudatus, assembly GCA_963574885.1. Lineage (NCBI taxonomy): Eukaryota > Metazoa > Chordata > Mammalia > Primates > Lepilemuridae > Lepilemur > Lepilemur ruficaudatus. The sequence goes on from CAUYRT010033056.1 coordinate 1,885, forward strand.
GTTTTACCAGAGACCGGTCCCCCCTTAAGCTGACCGCCAGATAGCATCCCACCTGCAGGCTCCCCACTGAGGCCACTCGCCCTTTACAGGACAATGGAGTGTCCCACTCTGGTGGTGACAGGAAGCACATAGCACTTGAAGACTTCAATCCAACCACCTACCAATTACGGGACCAGAAACACACTTCAGGGTTTTCACTTGGCAGAGACCTTCCTCCAACTCTCTCTGCCCTCCCACCCCGAGGTGAGGCAGGGATGGCCCTACAGGTGACACCGTGGCATGATGCCAGGCACTCTGCCCTTGCCATATGATACTCCGGACACCTCCGTGTGGCAGTCACCGTTAGTCCCATTACACACACGTGCTACTGAGGCAGAGAGGGTAGTGACCTGGCCCACAGTCTCGGGAGGAGGCAGAGGGGCCCTCAAACCTTAGGCCACCAGAGCCACCCCTGCAACAGGAATCACACTGAGGAATGAGCCCACAGGAGCAGCGCCCCTTGCCCAATGTCTTGGGGAAGTGGAGGAGCTGGAATCTGACCTAGGAGGGCTTGAGGCGCCAGCGTGCGTGGACCAGCTCTGTGGCCTGAAACCCTGGTGCCAATGAAAAGGAAACAGCAGCATGCAAAGCCCGCCGGAGTCCACCCCACCTACTGCCCCTGGCACCTCCTGCTCCCTGCCCAGGACTGAAGGTGGCTGTTGGAGACCTGGGCAGTGCAGGCCTGCTGCTTGGTCCACACCTCCATGCCAGTGGGTGCCATGGTCCCTCTCCGAGGAAATCCTTTTCCCTGCTATCACAGGGACATGAGTGGCCTTCATTGCCCTTGTCCTTCCAGCAACGGCTCCCTGCCCCCTGCCCAAGCTGGGTCATGCTCAGCTTTAACAAGGAATGGACAAAAGTTTGACAGTCCTGGGAGGCACCTCTGATCCCCACATGACCTGTCACCTGCGTCTACAGCCCTGGGCTGAACCTCCACACAAGGCAGGCGCTGTGTGCTTCTAGGAGCAAGATGGTGCCCGCAGCTTCCTTCCCGAGTTCCTCTGTGCCTCGTTCCCTAGCCCAGCTCCGTGTCCCACACATAGCAGGTGCTCAGTGATTGAAAGGAACCAAGATGCTCACAGACCCCTGGGATGGGGCCCAGCCTGCCTTTCCATCTTCTCTGTTCTGCACGACGCACGCCCACCCAGGCCTTCGCCCCAGCCTGCTGGCTACTGCAGCTCCCGGACTATGCCAGGCAGGGGCGGCTGCAGGAGCAAGGCCCAGCCCCTTCCAGGCCACCCTCTGCTGCAGACAGACGCCACCAGACACGGCTCATAGCACATGGTTCTCTTTATTGTGACGCTCAGTGGAAAACATCTGTAAACCAGCGTACTGTAGTGGTGACAGCTGCAACACATGCTAAGGCACTTGTATTATATAAAAAAGGGGGGTGGGCTGGGAGTTCACTCACTCCTTTGTGACAGCATCTGGGACCTGAATTCAGAGCTCTGTAGGCTGATGTAGCTTTTATCTAACTTCATGATTTTTTGAGAGTTTGTTTCCTTGTAAAAAATGCCTTCTTGCCATAGTAAGTCTAAATGCAGCATATACAAAACAGGAATACAAGTAAATCAGCAACCAGTGTAGACCAGTGTAGGACAAGCTACTCTCTTCTAAACATGGTTCCAAAGGAAAGGCAGTGATAAAGACTTGGAATTTTATCATTCATTACAAGAAGGGGGAAAAATAAAACTTTTTTCTTTCAAAAATATCTGTGTAGGCGGCAGATTTTTAAACTAAACTGAGTCAATGGTGCAGAAAAACTACCCTCGGGCCCCAGTCCTAGAGTAGGCACAAGGTCGCATGGGAGGGCCACTGGCCCTCTCTAATGCTCTGGCTGTCATACTTGGGACAAGTCCCTTAACCATTAAATATATTTGGTCCCCAAGAGTGTGGGAGAAGCCACCGGAAGGCTGCTGGCCTTTCCAGCTTGGCCCCAACAGCCTCGCTGTGGCAGGGCCAGGCTGCCCTTGGCAGAGGAGGGGAGGGGCATTGCACTTGAGACGCTTTAGCATCGGGGAGGGGCCGTGGACAGAGGCGCTGCCCAGAGGGGGCGGGAGGAGTCCGCCCCTCCCCTGCCCCTGGTTCTGTGCCCTGCACAGAGGTGGAGCCCCTGGGCCTGCTCCTTCTGGACCACCCTGAGCCCACAGCAGTGGGGGGCGATGGGGCAGAGGTGTGTGAGGTCACCACGTGTGATTGCCAACAGCAAGGAAGGGAGGAGGAGGGGAAGAGCTGGTGGCAGCGGTCGGGGAAGGTGATGACTCTTCTGGGGTGCTGGGCTACCAAAACGCCTTTCGTCTGAAGCAAAGTAGATTCATAGACAACTCTCGCCCATCCCGGGGCCTGCCCTCCTGCTCGCATCTTGTGCTCTTCGGCAAGAGGGTCCGCAGGTCGGGCTGGTCACTCTTCCCTGGGCCCGGGCCCAGGCCCTGACTCTTTGGTGTCAGATTCTGAGGGGAGGGAGCTGGAAGGGGTTGCAGCAGAGGAAGCCAAGTGCCCTGGACAAGGCCTGGAAGGCGACGGGGTGGGGTGGGGGTGGCGATCACAGCAGTCCCAGGAAGGTGGGGTGCTGCGGGGGCTGGGGAGGGAGGCGGAGTCGTCCGTCTGTCCGTCCATCCACCTCAGGCTGCAGCAGCAGAAAGGCTTACTCAGCAGGCTTGGCCTCAGCCCCGTCCGCTTTGCCGTCCACCTCCTCGTCTGAGCAGTCGCCAGCACCCTTCCGGGCCATTCGGCGGGGCACGACAAACGGCAGGTCCCCGCGCCTGGGGGGCAGAGGCAGAGGGTCAGCGGGCCCAGCCCGAGGGGTGGCCGCAGCATGGCGCACGCATTCCAAAGCCATCTTTGGAGGGAAGCCAGACACCCAACTGCCCACCAGGGAGAAGCAACGCTGGGACCCTGGAGCCCTAATTCCAGGCAGGGCAGAGCGGCTCTCAAGAAGGCAGGTAACTAAAGCTTCCTGCAAAATATTTCAGTGCCAGACATCCTAACACTCAACACCAGCACAAAACAGTCCAGGAAAAGAGGACTGACTGACCGGAATGGGGAGGGCACAAGAGTGGACGGAGCTGCCTTCTGCAAGATGCCACCCTCGGTTCAAAGGTCTGACAAAACCTTCGTCAGAGGGACAGGAACGACTGTTTCCGCAGGGTACAAAGACGGGCATCTTCTTCCCATCATATGTCACAAAATTCATATTAAATACTGACTGTGACGTCTGGTCTTGCTGTGTTATGCTTAGGAAACAATATCCCTGTGAAAAGCAGGTAAGACGCGAGAGCCTCGGAGAGCCAGAGACGGCTTCACAAGCGTGGTACCTCTCGAGCGGTAACACTCCCTTAGAAACGCAAACTTGTACAGGCCTTGTGAGACGACCTGGCATCCACTCCGCAAACATCTGCAAGGCACCTACTATGCGATGGGAGCTGGGCCGGGCTGCCTCGCGGCACTGGCCATTCAAAAGACTCAGCAAGGAAATGTGCTCTCGCCAGACAGACAGACCGGTCACACAGGCTGGGAACACACTGCCAGGAGCTCACCGCCTGTTTAGAAGGCTGGGCCGGAGCCCCAGGGGCGGGAGAACCCACGAGGGGCCCGGGCGGCTCTGCCGCAGCACTGTCTGCACTTTGTGGTCTGTCATTAGCACCTCACTTGGGGACTCTGGCTGAGAAACGTCCCCAGATTTACAGGGAGTTTAATCTCCCACAGTGCGCTTTCCAGAACAAGCTACCTCTCGACCGGAGAACTGCTGGAACGAAGGGGCTGGCGCTGGCCCAGGACGGGCGCGTGGGCGGCTCACCTGAGCTTGTTCTTGAGGGAGCTGACCTCGCGATTCATGGCGTCAGCGGTCTCGGTGGCGTCCTCCAGCTCGCGCTGCAGTTTCCGGCGCGAGGCGTTGGCCCGCTGGGCCTCTTCCTCAGCCTCCTCCAGCTGCCGCTTGAGCTGCTTCAGGCGGGTGGACGCCTTGTCTGCCTGCGGAGACGGACGGGTGGCCCGAGGCCCTGGTTAGGGGTCCTGGACACGGGGCCCGCGTGGCCGCCCGCCACCCGCCGCGCACACACCTGGTCTTTGTACTGCTCTGCGTTCCTCCGCTCATCATCCACCTGCAGCAGCACGTCCTTCAGCTTCTTCTCGGCCCGCCGCACCTGCTTGCAGGCCGCCTGGCGCTCCCTGCGGGCAGACACGCGGCTCAGCGGCACAGCCTCCTGCAGGCGGGCTCCAGCCAACAAACCACAGGCCGACTGCCCCCGGCCTGGGGCCTGGGTACCCGGGGGTCCCGCAGGGAGGCCTTGATGCCAGCTGCGTCTTTAGTGGACGTCTGCTTTGTGCCTGTCTTATAGGGGCGCTGGGATTAGCTCCATTTTACAGATGAGGAAACGGGCTCGAGGAAGGGAAGTGACATCTCAAAGAGCATTTAGGCAGCTAGGCAAAGAGAAGGCTGAGGTTTAGGGCCTGGCGTGACACTCATTACCTCCAAAGAAGTCTCAGTCTTGCTGAGCCCACAGGCTGCTGCCTGGGTGAGGGACCCAGGCCTCAGAGACAGCCACCAAACTCCCAGCTTTAGAGGTGGGCCAGGGGCTCCTACTGGAACCCCACAGGGTCCTCCAGTGAAAGGGATGGAAGGAAACAGCCCCCAGGGACAAAGGAGACAGAGAGCTGGGTCCTGACCCGGCTCTGGGGAAGACCACGGAAGGGTCCCAGATTTCCCCTGGGCAGCTGGGCTGGGGCAGGGAGCACGCACTTGGTCTCGTTGTCCAGCTGCTCCTCCAGCTGTGCGATCTTGGCCTCCAGGGCGGTGATGGAGGCCTTGTACTTGGACTTGACGGTGCCCTCCATCTCCTGTAACTTGACCTTGAGCTCCTTGTTCTGGCGCTCCAGCTGCTGCCGCGCATTCTCGTTCTTCTGGGCGTGGCTGCGCTCCAGGTTCAGGTCAGTGTTGATCTGGTCGATCTGCGGAAGGAAGGCCAGTGACCTCACAGAGTGCTGGGGTCCTGGCTGGAGGGCGCTAGCAGGGCCAGAGTAAGGGGCAGCACGATCCCACCAGGCCCTGGGGGTCGGAGACCTCAGCTCTCCCAGAAAAGAGAGCTACCCATGAATAAGGGTCCAGAAACTTCTGAACACCTGACCGACAAGAGTGGGGGTGACCTTTCTGGGTGCCAGGACACTTTCCCCTGAGCAGTTAGGGAGCAGATGGCACCCGGCTTGAGCTTCTGCCAGTGGGTCTGAGGCTGGCTGGGGGGAGGCCCTGGTGCCCTGGGGCGGGGTAAGGGCCAGCGCGGGCCCCACCTGCAGGTTGGCCTTCTTCAGCCGGTCATTGATCAGCTCCGTGTTACCCTGCTCCTCCTCCAGCTCCTCCTCCAGCTGCGCGATTCGGGCCTCCAGACGCCGCTTCTCCTCCAGCGCCAGCGCTCTGTGGAGGCAGGTGGGGGAGGAGTGAGGGGCCAACCCCCGGGGACACGCCTGGCCCCTGCCTCTGCCCGTCACTTGGCTCACCCTTTGCCGCTGCTGTTGGCGATCTCGTCGGCCAACTCGTCCCGCTCCTGCTGGGCCTGGCGCTTGGCACGCTCAGCGGCTGCCAGTTCCTGGTGAGGACCAGAGTGTGAACCCGGGGCAGCCACAGCCCCGCAGGGCCATCCTCCCTGGGCCCCTGCTGCTCCTGCCTTGAGCCCCGTCCCAGGCCTGCCTCCTCCCAGAAGGCCTTTCTCATGAACCCTCCAGCGCACAGGGCTGATGCCCCCCATATCAGCCTCTCTGAGGTCATAGCATAAGCACTACACGTTTACAAAACTCCTGTAGCTAAGTGCTAGGAATCACGTCAAGTGCCAGGAACATGGAGATAAAGAAGAAACGTAGCCTAAGAGGGGAGACCCCATCAATGCTCAGTGCTGGTCCGTCCGAGTTCCAGCTAGACCAGAGACGGGAGTCAGCTCCAGAGCCTGAGGGTGAGGCGGCCTCCACAGAGACCAACACGTGACCACGGAGGGAGGGATCACCCCGGCCCAGGCGGGAGAGGAGAGCCACAGGCATGAGCACAAGAGGATGAGCCTTGATCTGGTCTAACTCTGGGCACACTGGGTAGCCAGTCACATCACGCTGTACAAGACCCTCCAGACCCGGGGGACATTTCATGACGTGCCTTGGGTGCGATGGACAAGGCAGCCAAGGGGACACTTGGACCCCTCCTAGCCAGCCTCAACCCAAGCAGGAGGTGGTGACTGCCACAGAGCCTCACTGCATGCCAGGACCACAACGTCACTGACACACACATTCTGTTCGTGCCAGCTGCCCCGCTAGCAATGGAACTCTAGAGGGAATCCGAGTTCCAGCCCCTGCTCATTCCTGGAGTTTGGCCAGTTTGATTCCAGCCCTGCCTGGCGACTCTGGCTGGGTGACGCTGACCAGGCAAAGGCCCTGAGCTGGTCAGAGCAGCAGCCCTGGGCGCCCTGCCACAGGCCAGCCCACCTCCTGCAGCTGCATCATCTCGGCCTCCATGCTCTTCAGCTTCTTCTCGTTCTCCTTAGCCTGCGCCAGGATCTCCTCGCGGGAGGCGCGGGTGTCGTCCAGCTCGCGCATGCAGTCCTTCATCTGGGCCTGCGGCGGGGACGAGACGAGAGGCTTGGCACCCCACTCGCACCCCTCGGGGGTCACCTCGCCCACGAGGACTCGTGGCTACTGTTAGCCTGATGCCATACTTTACCAACTTGACTGTGAAAGGACAAAACAGTAACCAGAGACCCCTCTGAATGCTACGCCGTCCCTATACTTGTGTCACTGTCAGGGTTTCTAAAGCACGCTTCGGACGGCGCTACTCACTGGTTCACGAGCCGCATTTCGTTCTCACTTTCCATCGCTCCTGCGGCACCACCCCGAACACGCACCCAGCACTCAGGCCAGCGCCCCGCCTGCCAGGCCGTCCCTCTACAGGGCGGGGCACGGGTTTCCTTTTGTTACTCTGTTATTTAACCGTAAAGATCTTTACCAAATAGCCTTTTTCTTCTTTTGCAGATAAATCCCAAATTGGGATTCCTCAAGCCACACAGCACGGCTCCTGTTGTGCACAGCAACTGTATCAGTAAAAATCGCCACCGGCAACAGTATCCACGCCCCACAACAGTGGATTTTTAAATATATTCTTGTTGCCGGCTTACTAGGAATGATACAGTAGCCAGAGCTGTTTTTAATTTGTTATTCTTTAATTATCGGCGGGTGAAAACTTCCCCAGCATGTGTCCCACACGCGGCCTGCTTCTCAGCATCCTCATCCTCCACCCGTCCGTGGGGCTGGACTGTGTCCGTGCCTGCTTGTCCTGCAGACCTGCACGAAGTGACCGCCTGCCCTCAGTGCACTGCGCGCCTCGGTCTGCACTCACTCGCTTCTTTGTTAAACGCGCTCAAAGTCGTGGATCTCGCTGCACGTTTGCTCTCAGACTATCTCATTTCCGCTCACCTTTGGACCTCTGAACCTCCATCACTGAAATAGGTGCTAGAAACACCCAGGGCCTTCCTCAGAGAGGGGGAGGTGGCAACTGCCAGCGTTTGCCGGCCACCCTGACTGGGCCCGGCCCCATGCAGAGTCCCACCTCCGTGTGCAGCAGCTCCGGCTGGGCCGGGCCCGTCCTCACCTGCAGCTTGCGCAGCTGTTTGATGGCTTCGTCTCGGTTCTTGTTGGCTGAGTCGATGTGCGCCTCCAGGTCCTTCAGGTCCATCTCCAGCTTCTTCCGAGCAGCCACTGCCATCGAGCGCTGCTTCCTCTCGTCCTCCAGCTCTGCCTCCATCTCCCGCACCTGGCGGACACCGACAGCTCGGGAGGCTGGACTCACCCACAGACCCTGCCCAGTTCAGAGCCCAGGTGGACTCAGCACAGTCCTGCAAGACCGGCAGGGGCAGATGGGGATCACTGACCGTTAGGACTCTAATAAGGTGGCCCACTGACCCCTGGGACAGAGGACTGGAGAGTGGGGACATGGGAGTGATCAAGGGGCCCTGACACGAACCAGGTAGAGGAAGGATGGAAAGGAAGCCTGTGAGATGCCAGGGTGGCCCCTGGCCACCCGCCAGGCAGCGGGAAGCCATATGCACCTGTTGGGCAGGTGCACCTGCTAAGCATGCGCACCTGTTGAGCATGCGTACCTGTCTGACCAGCTGCTTCTTCTTCTCCTCGCTCTGCTCATCCCGGCCCTGCAGGTCCCGCTCGAACTGGGCCTTCATGGCCTGCAGATTCACTTCCAGCCGCAGCTTGGCATCCTCGGTGGCCTGCAGCTCGTCCTCAAGCTCCTCCAGTTGGGTCTTCATCTCTTCCACCTGCTGCTCCAGGGCCCGCTTGGACTTCTCCAGCTCGTGGACCTGCAACGCGGAGAGCCCGAGCAGGGACCTGAGCTCACGGCCTCAGAGGCTGTGCACATCGACCCTCTGTGCCAGCCCCACCCGGCTCCCTCCAGAGACCCTGCCATGTTCCCCACTCACGCTCTTGCCCACGTCGTCCTTGGAGCTCATGAGGTCCTCCATCTCCGTGCGGAACTGCTTGTTGAGCCGCTCCAGCTCCGCCTTCTGCTCCATGGCTTCCTCCAGGGCCCGGGCCAGCGACAGCGCCTTAGTCTCCTTCTCTCGGGCCTCCGCCTCGGCCCGGTCGCGCTCCTCTGCATACTTGGCGGAGATGGTCTTTTCCTCCGCCAGGAGCTGGGATAGAGGTGGGCAGTGAGGCTTAGTGCGTCAGGTTCAGAGCTGCGGCCCACCAGCAAGGCGAAGCAGCCAGGCCCAAGCTCCCTGGGGAAGGAGGGTCCCAGAGGCCGTTTGGGAGAGGAGCAGGACCCAGATGGAGCTGGCCCACGGCTGTGGCCAGAGCCTGGCTGGGTCCAAGGACAACACACAGAGTACAGTGTGTCCTCGTGACCAGACAAGGACAAGGATTGCCTCTACCACGTTCTAACGTCTGTTTGGTTTTTATCACTAAATAGTAACAGTGCTCCTTCACGTCACAATGCCTTCTCCATGAGAACCCAGAGGAAGCTGTTCACCTTCAGAACCTGGAAAAATTCTGGTTCTCCTAAACAAGTGGGTGGCATTTTTCTTGACAAGAGCGCCAAGCTGACTGCTAGGAAGCTGGGATTCCATTTGCAGCCTCCTCTGACGAAGACCTAGACCCTCTGGTGCCTGCCCTGCGTGGACCCGCCTGGGTGGGCTCTGTCTTCTTTTCCCACCTTCCCGTTCCCTTTGTCCTGCACTCATCCCATGGGTGACAGCCTTTCCGTAAAGGGCCAGACCGTGCATTCTTTAGATTTTGCAGGCTGCGCAGTCTCTGCAGCAACTACTGAACCACTGCCACAGCACGACAGCAGTCAGGGGCAACGTGCAAATGAGCGAGCGTGGCTGCGTCCAGCAGAACTTTGTCTACAAATTGTGGCGGGGCTGCATTTGGCTGAAGCTTGCTGCCCTGATTAGGTTACTGTTCCATCTGGTCCCAGGGGCTGCATCTCCCTAAGCTGTCCCAGATCTTTTGGAATGAGGAAGAGATACGAATGCATAAACAAAAAGGTTAAGTAATGGTGAAACTGGTTCATTATAGAAAAATTTGAAAATAACAACCACACACCTGGTCAAACTTCTTCTGCTTCTTCTCCAGGTTGGAGACACTCTGCCGCTGGTGGTCCAGGTCCACGAGCAGGTCGTCCAGCTCCTGCTGCAGCCGCGTCTTGGTCTTCTCCAGCTTGTCATAAGCAGCCGCCTTCTCCTCGTGCCGCTGGCTCAGCCCCTCCAGGTCCTTCTGCAGCTTCCTCTTGACCTCCTCTGCGGTCTCCAGGCACCCCACACTGTCCTCCATCTTCTTCTTCATGTCGGCCACCTGCGCAGGAAGGAGCAAGGCGTAAGGAGACGCCTGAGATGGCACCTGCTCAGGTGACACACCGTTCCTGGATGGTGGGAGGTGGCCTGCTACGTCGTGGAGGGGAGCCAGGAGCCAACCCAGTTATGGGACTGGCTCCCTGTCACTTCCCTCTTCCATGGGAGCAAGAAAAATGGATTTTCTGCAGAGGTGCGTCCACCTTGGATGCCAAACTCGGGGGGTTAATGCCCTGGCCAGCTGTGGGGGGGCTCTCAGTCCTCATCTATGCCAAGCCTCTTATTCTACAAAGACTGAGGCCCGAGAGAGAAGTTCCCCGCCTTCGCCTCTCTCAGGTAGCAGGGCCAGTGCCCTTGGGGGTCCCTGCTAGACATAGGACGAGTGTTAGGTCCCCACCACCCAGCCCCTCCTCGCACCTGGGGATAAACCAGCATACACACACCCACGCCGGCTCCTCCGCCCCAGGCTTCGGAGCAGACTCCCAGCCCACCCTGAGTTTGTTCTGGCCTGGCACATGAAGTCCCAAGATAGGACCCAGAAGGGCTCTTAACACATATTCAGCTGTGGACCCCTTCACAGTCTAGAGAAGCCTGTGGACTCCTCATAGTAATGTTTTAATATGCACAAAATAAGCACTTAGGATAACCAAGGCAACCACTATAGAAAAATGCAGTTGTCACATATTTTAAACCACTGTGGTTGAAGAACCTACGTGCTGCTGTGTCTGCATGTCAGACTGTAAGCTCCACACAGGCTTGGCCACGACTCTGATGTGACTGGCCACCTTGTAGGTGACAAGGGCACAAGCATTGCTACTGCACAGCTTGTTGCCTGCATTCATAATGGAAGCAAATGCTACATGTCAGCTGGAGACTGGTGAAATGAAGGTGTCATATGCCCATCTAAGCTCACGGATCCCTGGATTCCACCCAGGGCTCAGGCCGAGAGCCCTGATCTGACGAGGGCAGGGCTGTGCCTCCCGTGCCCAGGCTGGTGCCCAGCCGGAAGCTCCCCAGCCTGCAGAGTCCCGCCACAGTTCCCCTCCAAACCTGGGCATGGAGGGTGGCGAGCTGCTTCTCCAGGTTGTGCTTGGCCTCCTCCTCCTCCTCCAGCTGCTCCTTGAAGGAGTTCTTCTCATCCTCCATCTGCTTCAGCTTGGTGCTCAGGCCTAGCTTCTGCCGGTTCTCCTCCTGCAGCAGCTCCTACTCCCAAGCACAGGGGGGTGCAGCGCTCAGAAGACATGGCGGGCAGCCTCCTGGGCCCCACGCTCTCGACGGGAGGGAGAAGCCAGTCCCCAGATTTAGGGAATAGCCACGTGGAGACCTCTCGGGGCCAGAGGGACCCAGAGACCCCTTGGATGAAGGGGAGGATGGGTGATGAGATGAGCTATGAGCTACATCGCCCTTACCTGCGTGTCCTGCAGCTGAGACTCCAGTGCAGAGAAGTCCTTGGTGAGCTTGCTGGACTTGCTGTCAGACTGGTTGAGGAGACCAGTCACGTTGTCCAGCTCAACCTGCACAGGGAAGGGACAAACAAAGGATGATGAACCTGGCCCTGTGGCTCCTTTAGGCCAAGCTGGTCCTGAGTCACCAGGTGAACCACGAGGGCCTGAGGAGTCAGTCTCTCTATCGCACATGTGGGAGACAGGGAGAGAGAGGGAGAGAGAGGTGGGGAGAGAGAGAGAGAGAGAGAGGGAGAGAAAGAGAGACAGAGACAGAGAGAGAGAGACAGAGAGACAGAGAGAATGTGTGCTCGTGTGACCTGGGGACCCGGACCATAGCCGAGGCCCTGCAGAGGGCCCACTGCCCAGGGCGGGGTCCCGGCGGAGGCCTCACCTGCAGCTTGGTGACCTTGTCGGCCAGCTCCGTGCGCACACGCTCTCCGTCGTTGAACTTGACCTGCAGCTCCTGCAGCTGGGCCTCCACCTTCTTGCGCTTGTGCTCCGAGTCCCCTTTGCCCTGCAGCAGGACTTTCACCTCGTTGGCCAGCTCCCCTCGCTCGTTCTCCAGGGTCTGCTTGGCCTTCTCCAGGTTGGCTTTCACCTGGGGAGAAAGCAAAGATGCAAATGGGGCCTGCGTGCCCTGACGCAAAGCTGCCTGGTCTTTCTGACATCACTGGGCTCTAGATGCACCGGGCTCTGCTGAGTCTGCGCTAGCAAGAGTCCTGGACTAGGAGGGATCCACCTGCCCTCTTCTCTCTCAACTGGTCGGTGACACTGGGCACATGTCTGCACCTCTGAGGACCTCAGCTTCCCCTTCTCTAAAATAATCCCTCCCCAGCCTCCTTCACTGGGTAAAGGAATGTTCTAGCGCGTGGTGTAGTTGTTGCAGATGTTATGATCTTGGCAATACTATACACCAAGGGGAATGGCAATTTTCTGTAATTAGACTTCCAATAAAGACACTGTTCAAAGTAATAATGTGATGATGTTCCAATAACGTAATGTTCTTTCAAAAAATATAAAAGTGGAGTTTATAAAATAAATGTCACAATTCCATTCTAGTCTGCACCAAGAAGGCCACAGGGTCATCAGCAAGTTCAAGGGTCCACTGGACCCCGAGTGAATGCAAAGGCACACTGGGTGACAACAACTGAAGAACAGGGGTGGCCCCGACATGCACAGAGCCGGGAGGAAGCAGAAGGGAGGCCCACGCACAAGGTATGTTTCCAAAAGCATCTCAAAGGTTGCCACACGGAAGAGCCTTTTAATTCTCCAGCTGCCACCACGGGCGGCCATGAAGACCCAGGAGGCAGAACTTCTCTTGTCAGGGACTGCCTGGCCCACAGCTGCTGACCAAGGAAGCTGCTGCGATCTACATTGCTGGGGCTTTCCCGTGAGATTCCAGCTGACCGCTGCCAAGGTGTTCTAGAGAGGACCCTGTAGTCACACCAGGGACCACTGAGGCCCTGTGACACTCAGCTCCAGTCTCTCTGTTTGCTTGGGTCTGGCAGGTTGCTGAATGGCAACCGCTGCTTGAGCAACTTGGATGAGCACTTACTTCCTAAGTGCTTCACGTGTGTTAGCAACTCTAACCCTGCTCACATAATCACATGAGATAAACCTATCATTAACCTCCTCCACAGACAGGGAAACCGAGGCACGAGTCACACAGCCACTAAGAGATGGAACCTGGACTCAGACCCAAGCTGTCAGACGCTGGAACTGCTCTGCAGGACCGGCTGAGACTGCAGGGCCGGGGTGGTGGCCGGCCACCGGCCCCTCCCACCCCCCATCCCCAACAGGCACAGGGGCAGCCCCGCACCCGCTTCGCCTGCTCCAGCTGCTCTGCCAGCTCCTCCACGGCCTGCGAGTGCTTCTGCCTCATCTCCTGGATCTGGGCCTCGTGAGTCTTGGCCTCTTCTTCCAGGGTCTTCTTCAGGATGTTCACTTCCTGCTCGCGTTTGGACCTGGATGGAGAAATGCCCTCAGGGTGGAGGCCGAGAGCCCAAGAGCCCTGGGTGAGCCCTACGGTGATGCTGACCCAGGGGCTCTTCCCGGACCGCAGAGTGGCCTGGCAAGGGGCACGGCCACCCCAGGCAGCTTTTCCACCCACTGGCCCCTCCCTGGGTATCCATCCTATGGCCCAAGCTTGCAGACATGCTTTGTCGAGGTGTCTGGGCCCCTTCAACCAAAGCCCATCTTTGCCTCTGCCCAAACTCCTAGTCGGTTTTCAACAGGTCTGCTACTCTAGAGAGAGAAGCTGCCAGGGAGCCGCCAGCTTCCGTGCTCCCTGCTGCGTGACCAGGCCGCCATGTGTGCAGAGGCCTGCGGTCCGGCCCTGCAGGCCCAGGCCCCTCACTACTCCCCGCTCAGTGATGCGGCCAGCCCGCACCCCCAGCACACCTGAGCTCCTGCTGGGCGGCCGTGGAGTCCAGCGTGTCCTCCAGCTCCGTCTTCAGCGCCTCCAGCTCTTCCCCAAGGTCCCGTTTCTGCTTCTCGGCTTTGTTCCTGGAAGCGCGCTCAGACTCCAGGTCCTCCTGCAGCTCAGAGATCTGGGACTCCAGCTCCCGGATCTTCTTCAGGGCCATGTTCTTCTGGGCAGCTTCTTCTTCCACTCTGCCAAGGAGACCAACAACATCGGTACAAGGCCGTTATCACTTCCAAGGCGCGGAGTTTGCAGACGAGGCCTCAGCGAGGCGTGGCCGAAGCTGCTTCTCACCACCATAATGGCGGCACCAAGGACCTCGGCAAGACGACACCGGAGGCATTCGGACCGACAGGAAGCAACACTTTGAGAACTGGAAAACCTCACAGAGGAACCATTTCATTTTCCAAATTAAGATTCACTGCTCTATACATTTTTTAATTTCAGGCTGGGCGCAGTGGCTCACGCCTGTAATCCTAGCACTCTGGGAGGCCGAGGCAGGTGGATCGCTCAAGGTCAGGAGTTCAAGACCAGCCTGACCAAGAGAGAGACCTATCTCTACTAAAAATAGAAAGAAATTAATTGGACAACTAAAAATATATAGAAAAAATTAGCCGGGTATGGTGGCGCATGCCTGTAGTCCCAGCTACTCTGGAGGCTGAGGCAGGAGGATCGCTTGAGCCCAGGAGTTTGAGGTGGCTGTGAGCTAGGCTGACACCATGGCACTCTAGCCCAAACAACAGAGTGAGACTCTAAACAAAAAAAAAAAAAAATTCAAATGTTAAGAGAAAAAATAAAATAAAATACTACCACCCATGGTAACTACAACTAAGTAAAAACACACGTGTGCTATGGCCTTGAGACAGCTATGAGGTGTCGGTGCAGGTTCCCCAACTGTAACAACATCCCACTTGGGGGGGACACTGACGACCGGGAGGATGTGCACCCACCGGGCAGGGGACGTGGGAAGCTCTGTACCTTCTGCCCGATCCTGCTGTGAATCTAAAACTGCTCTAAAAAATACAGTCTATTAAAAAAAAAATGTGTGCCTATAGCCAAATTTTAAAAAGGAAAGGAAATGACTTTTGTGGGAGAGTGAAAGGACTGTGGATGACTCAAACAGAAGACACAGAAGCCCCAGACCGTGCTTTGAGTGAGCAGGAATCGTTCTGCCGCCAAGTGGCTCTTCCAAGATGACAGCAGAGGGAAGGCTCACAGCTACCCGGCGCACCAGGGTAGGAGCGAGCCGAAAGCGCCCACACCGGCCCCGGGACTCGGGCCCTCACCTGGCCAGGGCGGCCTGCAGCTCCTCCTCTTTCTTGGCCAGCTGCATCTTGAGCTCGGCGATCTGCGCCTGCAGCTCTGCGATCTGGTCGCTGAGGTCGGTGGAGTCTCCCTCCAGTTTCCGGCGGGTCTTCTCCAGCTCCTGCCGCTGCTTCTCCTCCCTGCGGAGGCGCTCTGCCGAGGAGGGACAGCAGCAACAGAGCCCTCAGTGGCCACAGGCTCTCCTGTCTCTCGTCTTAACTACTTATATAAAATACTATTTGTGGTGAAACGTGTAAGGCTCAAAGCATCACGACACTGACACTCGTACCCAACTCCGGGGTGGAGGAGGACAACACCCCCACGAAGTGCAGGCCCTGCGCATCTCCCCAGGCCCATCCCTGCCCGTCCCCCCTACCTTCCAGGTCTGTGATCATGGCCTCGTGCTTGTTCTTGAGCTTGGCCAGGCTCTTTGATTTCTCTTCCTCTTCCATGAGGTTGGTGGTGAACTCAGATATTCTGTCTTCTAGCAGCTTCTTCTCCTGCGGAGGGGAGAGTGGGTCAGAGTTTAGTGTTGGATGAGCACAGAACACTTCAGCTCTCAAAGCATGACTCGCCCAGAAATTTAGGATTGCATGGAGAAGCAGAGACTTTAACACTTGATCAAGTTTATTAGGATTTCCTGGATCAAAGGGATAATTTTGAAAGGTCACTAGCTCCCCTGAAATAGCCAGGCATGCTTTCTTAGGATCAAAAAATGTGGGTGCCCAAGCCCTCCCTGGACCTGTGCTACCCCTTTCAACTCAGGTGAGAAAGGCTTCCTGGTGACAGCCAGTGTTGGCAAGAGACGAATGAATGGCTCCACTCTTTCAGGAGGCAGCCGCATCGTGCTGACCTGTACCACCAGGCCCCTTGCTCACCCATCAGGTGGGCTCCAGCCTCACCTTTGCCAGCTTGCAGTTCTGGTCCTCCATGATGATCTGGTCTTCCTCCAACTTCTTCAGCTTTGCCTCGGTGGTCACCTTCTCCAGCTGCAGCTTCTGCCTGGCACTCTCCTCCTCCTCCAGCTGCTCCTCAAGCTCCTGCGGGGGCCAGAGAGATCATGAGGATAGCAGGCTCCACGAGCCCAGTGGCATGGCCAAGATGGGGCCCAAGCTCCACTTGTGGGATCCGGGATTTCAAACTGGGGTGCAGAGCCGAGAACCCTGGTGCAATGTCCTGACTGAAGGGCTTCCTTGGGCCAGCACCCACTGGTGGGACAGGCAGAAGGCAAAGCAGATGGCTCTGTGCCCCGCAGGCCAGCCAGGGTAGGGCTGACTGGAGGGAAGTTAAATTGGCCTCAGTGCTCGCCTGGGCAGCACTCGTGGAGATCTGAGAAGCCTGGGTTGGAAATAACTGCCCCAAAGAGCAAACCTCTCCAGGCTGCCCCGAGTGGGCAAAGTGAGACATGGCCTCCTACGCAATTCTCACGCCATGCTCTCCCGCATCACTGCTCCTCCACGACCGCCCGGTCCCTTCCACCCATCTTCGAAGTGCCCGGCCCTGCCCCTTCTCCAGTAGGACCAGGGGGCTTACCTGGATGTTCTGCTGCATTTTCTTCTTCTCTGCCTGCAGGTGCTGGCAGCGCTCCTCCTCCTCCTCCACCCTGGCCTCAAGGTCATGGCAGATCTCTTCGAGCTCCTGCTTCTTGGCAGTCAGGCGGGCTCGGAGCTCCTCGGCCTCGGCACACAGCTCCGTCTCCGCCTGGAGCTGCTCCTGCAGCTGCAACTTCTCCGCCATGAGCTGCAAAGAACACATGGAAAACGCAAGCTCCTCAAGTGCTCCATCCTCAAGCACAGACGCTCTCCAACTCAGGACCCCGGTGGGAGAGGAACACAGAGCAGCTTCTACCTAGAGAGTGCATAAGCTCCCAGGCACTTTCCAAACATCACATCCTGTATTTTTTGCCACTTCCCTGTGAGCGTCATACTAAGATCCCAGGAAAAAGGCTCAGAGAGGTTATGCGGTGGAGCTAGGGCTTGAACCCAACACTCGCTAACTTCCCATCCTCTCGGGCGGCTTCCCCACGTCACATCACCCCAATTTCCTACAGTAACTGCAGAAACAGTGCCTGAAGCCGCAAACATGCCTCGCCACCGGCGACCAGCAGGTGGCAGCACTGGGAGAGGCTGCCTTGGCAGGGCAGACTGCACGGACACCCACCTGAGACTGCAGCGTCTCCATCTCCGTGAGCCTGTTCTCCGCAGCCAGCTGCTTCTCCCGGACTTTCACCAGCTCCTCCTCCTTGGCCATCATCTCCTCCTCCTGTCGGCTCACCTGCAGCAGCGGCTTGACCTAGACAGAGAGGGAGGTAGCAACAGGCTCAGCTGGGAGGTGCCAGCCTCTGCCAACAGCTGTGGGGCCTCTCCCGCACCTCTGGAAACCTGGGAACGCCAGCTCCCAAGGGGAGGGGGAGCAAGACCTGCCGCGGGGAGGAGGTGCGAGAGGGGACGATCCTCCTGGACGTCCGTCTGGTGCTATATGCCTGGGCCTCTGACCCAGGAAACTACCCCTGTGTGTGCGTGAAGATGTTCACCACAGCATCGCTTATCACAGCAAAAGAGCTGGGAATGGCATGGCGAAAAGCAGCCAGCCAAACTAGGACGCACCCTCTACGGAACGGTATGCCGGCTTCTCGACACAGTGCTTAGGAAAGAATTTTAAACGGCAAGTGCAAAATACAAGACTGTTTATACAAGTCAAAGCTCGGCTGTGTGAGAATGTATACGGTTTACACAGCTGAGATTTACAGGGAGTGACGAAGCAGAGCAGGAAGAAACATGAAAACATCCACTGCTGATGGTTCTGGGCGAGCGGATTATGGGTGAATTTTTATTTTCTTCTTTTTGCTTTTCATTAGCTTTTTGCAATTACCATAAATTAGATATCATTAACAAAAGCAACCTGAACAACTTTAAAACTAAAAGGCTGGGGAGGGCTGGTCAGCGGCCGTCCTGTGGCCTGTGGAGAGGGCAGCACCTCTGCAGTAAGTGGGGCTGCAGCGTGCCGGGCCCTTCCATCTCGGAGCCGCTCTCTGGCCAGCAGACATCCACCACGGCCCACACCCCCTCCAGACGGCGCAGGGCAGGCAAAGTCGAGGCCACACGGGGGAAGCACAAGGCCTGCCTGTCCCTCGCGCTGCGGTGGCCATAGAGCACCTGGCGGCGAGGCCGGGCCCCTCCACACACCCACCTTGGTGAAGAGCCTCCACCACTGCCAGTTACGCAGCTTGAGGTAGGCGGCACAGTTCCTCTGCAGAACCTTCATGGCTGTCAGCTGCTGCTGCCGCTTGGCGAAGGCCCTGTGGGTCACAGGCTCCGTCAGCTCCTCAGGCGGGGTGAGGGCAGGCCTGCCCAGATAGCCCTGACCTCGTCCCCAAGCCTTTTCTGGGGGACCTACCCCTGCCTGGGCCCCTCAGAAAGAAACGGAGGGAGGAGGCTGGCCTTGGGGTTGAGTCCTGGTTCTCCCACTAACGAACTGTGTGACCCATGAGCACAAGTCACTGACCTTGCAGTGGGTGACAAGGGCCTGGGTCAGCAGACCACGCCCTTCACTGAGGAGCCCACGTGCGAAGGCCTGTGTGAACCAGCCACAGACCCACTCGGTCCAATCCCTGGTCACTAAGCTGATGTGGCCCTGGGGTGACCACTTTTGGCTTCAGTTCCTGCCCCTCACGTGTCCACTATCTGAGCAGTGGTCTGGTGGGAGAACGCGGGAGCTGGTGTTCCGCAAAGGTGGGCTGTGTGCTCCATCTCCCAGAGTGCAGAGCTCACGCTAGGACATGTGTCCCAGAGTACGACACAA
Source organism: Lepilemur ruficaudatus (assembly GCA_963574885.1). Taxonomy (NCBI): domain Eukaryota; kingdom Metazoa; phylum Chordata; class Mammalia; order Primates; family Lepilemuridae; genus Lepilemur; species Lepilemur ruficaudatus. The sequence continues at coordinate 20,727 of CAUYRT010033056.1, forward strand.
GAGGCCAGTGTGCCACTGCCACACCCGCTGTCCTGCGTCAGGAAGCCCTTACCTCCACAGGGGCCACCCCAGACACAAGGATGGCCTCCTGCCCTGGAGCCCAGGGTTCTGTAGGGGCAGGCAGGTCCTGGGTGTTATCCCCACAGGGGAAACACAGTGAGCAGAACAGGTAAGCAGGAGCCTTTGGATTGGCAAACCCAAGCACAGATCACCTTCTTGCCACTGGTCACTCTAAATCTCAATCAGAGATCCTGCTTTACTCCTTGGAGGTAGAAATCTAGGAGCAGGGGGTATAGGCAGAGCCACGGGGGCCTCCCCAACAGGCATGAGCCTGGCACCAGGTGCCCTAGACCCACTGGCTAAGTGCTCTTCAGCAGCAGAAGGGTTCGGCACGGCCTGGGGTGTAGGGCCGAGGGGGCCTCCTGAGACTCACTTCCTGGCCAGGTAGCCCCTGCAGCAGGCCTGGAACCCTATGATGACGTCGGTGATCTTCAGGTCCCGCTCCTCCTCCAGGTGGGCCAGCACGCCGGCCCGGAAGAAGACTTTGCTCTGGCCGATGCGGTACAGGTTGCTGTCGAGCTCCAGGGCTTTGATCTGTATGGAAGGGAGCGGGCTGGTTACTGAGAGCCAGCGCAGAGCGCTCACAGGGAGGAGGGGCTGAGAGACAGGGGCCAGTCCCAGGAGGCCCTTGGCCGGCTGCTGCTCCTCTTTCTTGGTGCCAGGGAAAGGGGGGCTCAGAGACACGGAGAAGAGGCACAGGCCCCAGCACGGGGCAGTGCACAAGTCACACTGGCAGAGAGACATCGAACCTCAGGGTTAAAGGGAACTTAAAGGTCTCTCTTCCTTCTACCTCCCACCTCTGCACACTGGAATCACGCTCCACAACTGGAGGCAGGGACTGTCACATGCTCCAGATCGGGCTGAGGATCAAATACTAGTGAGGTGACCCTGGGCCTTAACCTCCATGAGGCCACATTACCTTGGCCATAAAATGGGAATAATGTTTTCTTTAATTTAAAAAACGAGTTAACACACAGAGCTAATAATGGCGCCACCTTCACAGGGTTGTGGGAATAAGAGAACGCACAGAAAGTGCTTGGCGCAGGGTCAAGCGTATGCTGAGTGCTGAGCACATTTTAGTGTCATCATGTCATCATTACTCCTGAGCAATGCCAGTGACATCAAGGCTCTCTCGTTAGCCCACAGGCAAGGGCATGTGTGTCTGTCTGTCCCCCTGCCCGGGAGGGAAGGGATCCTGAACCAGCTCCAAACAGGCAGTGCCATGAGTGCGGTAAGTGGGACCTGAGGGACTCTCGGTGCCTAAGAATGGCCCCGGTGGTCCTGGAAGAGACCCCAGTGGGACGGAAGACCAGGGGAGGTGGAGACAACACAGCATCCCCACCCCTCGCTCATAACCAGACCTAAGAGGGTCACCTGCAGGAGGACACACAGCTCACCCGGCCAGCCACAGCTCTGTGGGGAGGGCGGCCACGGACACAGCTGGAGGCACTGCCCCCACCTTCGTGCACCGCAGAGCAGGGAGCTCTCTCCTCTCTCTCCTTTTTGCATCTCCAATCTCACTGCTGCAGGCTTTGCACATAGCAGGTGAAAAAATTTTTTTTCTTCTCTTTGCTCTGTTCCTCCCACCAACTCCCACCCTGCTAGCCTGTCCTCTCTGACTCTTTAGAAAGAATGAATGCAAAGTGAAACGAGACAAAAGGCAGAGACACGCCAGCAACAACAGGACGCCAGTAAAGTGGAAAAGGACGAGGGTGGGATCTGGCCCTGGCTTGGCACTGAGTCGCCGCAGGGCCTTCGCTGTGCACTCGACTCAAGAGCGTGCGCGGCACGTCCAGCACTGCGCTACGGCCGCGGGGAAGCAAGGGAAGAGCAAGGAGGGGAGGAAACATCCAGAAGCAGTGACTCCAGCGGCTCTGGGCGGGTCACGGTGCTCCGGGCCTGCTGCCCTGGCTATGCGCTGCCCTGCCTGCCTCACTGAGCACGAAGATCTGAGGAGATGTGAGCAAGAAAGCAGGAAAATGTTTCCGAACAAAAGAGGCCAGCCCACATCGGAGCCGTGCCACAGCCGCGGCTCTCTTCTCCTCACTGCCCTGGCGCCAAGCACCACCCACGACTACCGGAGGGCTGTCGCCCGGGGTGCCTGACAGAGTCAGAACCAGACCATCGGAAGGGACAGCACAACCTGGGCAGGACCGAGGGGTGCCCATCCAGGAGGACAGGCTCTGGCCACGTGGCGCTCACCAGCCAAAGGGCCACCCACCCAGGGAGGCGAGGACGCAGCTCAACTCACCATGAGCACACACGCCTGCTTCCCGTCCATGAAGCCCTTAGGGATGGAATTTGGTGTCAGGATCTCGTATCTGAGGAAGGAAAGATAAGCCCGCTCATTTACCCCTTGCTTCAATTCTGCATGGCCTAAAATATATGTGAGAGATGAGGGTCACCCCTGTGGCATAGAAGAATTCTTTCCACCGATTCCCCTAAGGAAAGAAGACATTTGGCAAATCCCACCCTGCAATTTTCTTAGGCTGAATGACACACGGGAGGGTTTGTATTTTCCAGAAAGTGTATGGAAACTCGTGGCGGATGGTTGCAATCACACATGGCTGAGTTTTAGCTTGGGCTTACTAATTGCTAATCGCCCTTGCCTGTAACCTGGGGATGGCCAAGCTCATAGCTTCCCTGGGACGCTACAGGGAGCTACTAATAAACAGGAATGGCCCAAGAAATACAGGGCTGCGTCACAGCAGCAACTGACACAAACACAGTCCCTAGAGAAACAGGACAGCGTAACTGTCTTCGCACACACAGCAAGAAGCTGCTGTACTTTACGACTTCCATTTCCATAAAGTTCCCTTAATACCCAAGTCTCTGGCTGAGTCTTTTAAAATTTCTTTTCATAGCTCCTCTAAGTGCAGAAACAACAGCAGGCCCTCGCAGTCACCAGGAGCGAAAGTTAACACGACGACTTTCACCTCGGTAACAACACAGAGCAGTCTTCGCGCACGCAGAGCGGAACAGAGAGGAACAGGTGAGGAGCCGGCCGCCCTTAGCTCTGCGTGCAAGGTGGGACGGTTCCCCAGCCAAGGTCCCTCCCGGGCAGCGGCCCACCTCTGAGACGTAGTCTGTGTGTAGCCGGGCCTGGAGGAGGTGGGTCCAGGCCCTGCTTACCTCTGCCGGAACTCCTGGAAGACCACCCTGTTGGGGAAGCCTTGGCGGCAGATGCGGATGCCCTCGAGGACGCCATTGCAGCGCAGCTGGTCTAGCACGAGATGCGGGTCCAGTTTGCCGGCCTAGGGAAGAACACACATGCACGGGGTCCCACCTCTGTACTCGATGGAGAAGAGTAGGTCGGGCCCCTGTGGACCCCACAGGGCAAGAGCCCAGGGGAGGGAGTCACTGCAGCCCACGGGCTGTGACAGCTAAGTCAAAGCACCCAGGTCTGACAGCGGCCACACTGACACAGCGTATCCAACAGGAAACGCAGGCTGCAAACGCAGTTCATCGCCTAAGCCAACCGCAGAGCCGCCCGCAGAGGGACTCCACTGCGGTTGACTGAGGGCTCTGTGCGTGCCTTGGGGGTTGGAATCGCTTCTGCTGGGGGCACAAAGGCTGAGGGCCCCGCACAGCTGTGCCCTGCCCATGCCACCCCACCGTGCGGCCGCACCTTCTTCTCGTGGTTGGGGATGATGCAGCGGACGAAGTTGGGGTTGGTGTTCCTCAGCGTGGCCATCAGCTTGGCCAGCTGCTCCTTGTAGAGCTGCCCCACAGTGCGGAACATGCCCTTCCGCGTCTTGAAGGCCCCGGGCAACGCCGTTTCCGACATGCCAGCCACCTGGTCCAGGCCGATGATGCGGTCCACTGTGGAGGCCACAGGAAAGTGCGTGAGTGCCCAGCAGTCCAGCTAGGGCGGAGTGGGCAGGAGAGAGGCAGACAGACATCAGGACAGAAGAAGGCGGGAGACGGAATGGAACACCAGGGCGCCTTCTGCTTGGAGCCTGCACAGGGTGCTAAGACCGACCCCCCTCGTTGAGCAGAAAGCCAAGGGGGGGACGGTTAAGGCACTTGGCCGTGTCTCTAGGGGAGCGGTGCGTCCGCCAAGGCTACCTAATCTTCCTATCACCTGTCTTCACCTGCTCTGGAGCTCCTATTCCCAAAGAGACACAATAAAGCTAGAAATGTTATTTGGCATAGTGAGAACTCCACTAGCCTGGCTTTGAGATGTTAAACCTGTCTGTTATAGAATTCTGTAATTTATGGTTCCAGTTAAAAAAAAAATCAGTATCTTCAATTCACATTGGCCTTGACCCTTACCCAAGAACACTGGGCCAGTGGGCAGGTGCTCTAAGGCCACTCTGCCACTGTCCGCAGGACCCCACGGGAGTCCCTCTGTCTACACAGAGGTCTCTACACCAGGGACCCAGAGCAGCAGCACTTGGGGCAGAAACAGAGAGCTCCAAAGAACAGTTATTGACCATAGTACTCCAAAGGTTGAGGATCTCTTCCCAGTCTTCCATTCACTGTCTCCTGGCTCACAGGGCTTTATCATCTAAAGCAACTCTCAGAGGAAGCAGCCCTTTCACTGGGGCCCACGCCCAGCAGCGAGGCAACGAACTTCATCCGCCAAGGTGAGAAACAAAAGCAAGCAAACAAACAAACCAAACCAACGTGGCCAGCGATTTGAGGGCAGTTTAAAGCAAGGGCTGTTAAACTTGAAGCCTTCTCCTATTGGATGTGAAAGTTAAGAGTTCTGTGACAAAGCCCATTCCCTGTCCCTCTGTGGCCAGATCTCTATTGATTTATTTGAGGACAGCAGAAAGGATACTTGCTTGAGACAGAAGCCAGGAGTGAGGATGGAACCTACAACCCGCCAATTAAAATGGGAGGCATCTTTGACCTATGCACCCAGCACAGGGCCAACATTCCTACTGAAGTCACCTGGCAGTGGTGACTTGTGAAAGCCACTTGGGTTGTCCAGAGGACGGTCAGTGTGGCCCCACAGTAACTGGTCCTTTTACTCGAGTGTGTCCCGCCCCCAACCCCCAGCACCTGGCCCAGGTGGTGCAGGCCCTTGCTGAGCGAGTGAACACACAAACACCATTTCAGCCCCAGCTGCAGACACAGGGCAGCGTGCACAGGCCTGGATCTCACGCCAAGACACATGCAGCCATTCAAGCAGAGTGATGCTGCCTTTGACGGTGGTGCTCTAAGCAAATTATGAATTTTTAAACCTTTTTTTTTTTTTTTTTTTTGAGACAGAGTCTCACTCTGTTGCCTGGGCTAGAGTGCCATGGCAGCAGCCTAGCTCACAGCAACCTCAAACTCCTGGGCTCAAGCGATCCTCCTGCCTCAGCCTCCTGAGTAGCTGGGACTACAGGCATGTACCACCATGCCCGGCTAATTTTTTCTATATATATTTTTAGTTGTCCAGCTAATTTCTATTTCTAGTGGAGATGGGGTCTCACTCTTGCTCAGGCTGGTTTCAAACTCCTGACCTGGAGCGATCCTCCCGCCTGGGCCTCCCCGAGTGCTAGGATTACAGGCATGAGCCACCGTGCCCGGCCTAAACAATTCTTTTCTGTTTTAAGATTATAATGTGAAGTTCTCAGATACCCACACACAGCCCCTCACTTGTCCGGTTTTCTACCAGAGGCCTGAGGTGGACATGGCCAGGGAGGCTGCCCAGCAGCCCAGGGGTGCAGGCAGGCAGGAAGAGCCGAGGGCGGAGGGAAAACTCGCAGAAGCGCTGCTGGCACAGCTTCGGATGCACCACACACAAGAGACACCGCTCGGTGGCCAGTCACCTGGTTCTAGGTGGAGAATGGGAAAGCGCTGATAGAAATAGGCTCTCTGAGTGCTCTGCAGCTCTGCAACAGAGAGGTCAAAGCAAAACCCAGGCAGAGCAAAGGGAGAAACCAACAGAAAGGATTAAAAAGAACAACTCCAAAGCAACCAGCCTACCAAGGAGTAGAGGTGGAAAGGCAATAGGGGCAGGGGCTGGAAACCTACGCAGCCAGGCTTTGGGCGACCTCGTGACTTCCCACACGTGGAAAGTACCCGGCTGTGTGCGGCCGGCATGCCTGGAGCAGCACTCTGCCCCAGGAGGAAACGGCTATGCTTCATGCTCAAGGGCGCCTCTCCCTTGCGGTTCGAAGAGACCTCTCTCGTGGGAGCTACGGAGGACAGGATCCACCTGGCTCGTGCCAGAGGGGGAAGCTCCCTGACAGTTTTGCAGCTCGGTCCGCCATGAAGGTGGGAGGGTGACCGGCTGCAGCCGCAAGGAGGCAGGCGCGGAGGGCAAAGGGCGTACCATCCTTCCACAGCTCCGAGACGAACTTGTCGGAGGACTGGTGGAGCAGCGTGGCAATGTTGTCGTTCAGGGGGTCCATGTTCTTCATCAGCCACTCATCGGCCTTGTAGTCCACCTGGGAGAGCCAGAGAGTCCCAGATCACGAGCTGCTCTGAGGACACAAGTGCTCACGACCTCTCCGGAGGAGGACAAGCTGGCCCACAGCAGACAAGTTAGAAAACATGAACGCCCTCCGACCCGGTGTGGCCATCTCCAGGAAGGAAATGATGAGGGATGATAGCAATGCGGCATCTACCAGACTCTCGGTGGCGCTGCACATGACAGCAAACACCCAACGGAGTGTTAGCTAAGAAAATAGAACGTCTTTCTTTTTTATTTTTATTTTACTTTTTGCTTTTTTAGATAATATGAACAAAGAAAATGACATAGAACACAATGTTAATAAATAGTTCCTTTTAGCCAAAGACAAGTAATTTTTACTTTCTATTCGTTTTTTTAGAATGCTCATGTTTTCTTTCTTTTTGTAAGACAGGGTCTTGCTATGCTGCCCAGGCTGGACTCAAACTCCTGGGCTCCAGTGATCCTCCCACTGCAACCTCCCAAGTAGCCAGGACTACCAGCATGAGCCACTGCACCTGGCTCTGGATGCCCATGTTTTCTTTAATAAGCATGTACTAGATTTATCTTTTTGGAAATGTAATCTTAACAAAACAAGTAACATAACATTGTATTTTCATTGCACAAGGTCCCAGAACAACATAAAGAGAGTAGCAGGCCGTCGGGGCCTCCATCTTCCTAACACAACCGCAGCCCAGAGGAGCCGCTGTTCTGAGGGTGCCAGGTCTCTCCTGGCCCCTTCCAGTGTGGAAGCGAATGTGAGCTGCTGTTGGCAATGAGGACGTGATGCTGCTTGCCCTTTCCCTAGGACCCGTCTTGGCGACCCTCCCACTTCGGCACGGCCAGCATCCTTGTCCTTTTAGCTGCCGCAGCACAGGCCCAGTGTGGACACATCACGGCTGACTTCCTCGTGCAGCCCTTGCTGGGCTTCACGGTGTCCCTGCTTTTCAGTGTTGTACGTGTGACTACAGTACAAGCCCTCCCATGAGCGTCTGCGTTGATGAGCACACTTGTTTCTCAAAGGGGGAGTGGAAATGAGCTTGGCAAGCATTCCTAGGCTAAGTATATGAACAGTTTTTGGCTCTATTAGTTTTTTCAAGAGTAGTTTTAAGAGAGCTGCTTTTGCAGCCTCAGGAACTGGATAAGCTAAGTGTGCGAGGCTGGGCAGGGGGGCCGCTTGCCAGAGCCTGGGGCTGGACGGCGTGTGGTTGGGAACTGGGTGCGAAGCTCCCAGCGCTCCTCACCAACAGCAGCTGATGAGGAGATGGCTCAACCCCTGCCTGTGTGTCTGGGCTATGATTAACTGTTAGGGACTTCACACAAATACACAGAACTTTTTGTCTAAGCACAGACCTCTATGGAGTAAGTTGGGCCTAAGCCCCAGCAACACATGGGCCGGGAAGGCATCTACCCGGTACGTGCTGAGGGCGGGTCAACCACCCGCTGGCTGTATGTCCTGGGCAACAGCAGCTGTCACGTACAGAAGTGGCAATACCCTGCGCCCACAATAGGACATGTTTGGCAATGTCTGGAGACATTTTTGGCTGTCACAACTAGGGAAGGTGCTCCTGACTCTTGACTCTAGTGGGTCAAGCCAGGGATGCCAATAAACATCCTAGCACTCGCAGGACAGGCCCCACAATGATGCTGTGGCCCCCAATATCTGCAGTGGCGATGCTGAGAAGCCTGCCCTGGAGCACTGACCTGTGCCGAGCGCTGGGCTTCCTGAGCTCACTGAATACGTGTAACCCTGTATGGCGGGTGGTCACTCTCCTTTTCCAGATGAGAACACCAAGGCTCAGAGAAGTAACTGGCCCAAAGTTTACGAGTGACAGAGCTCCAAGTCAAACTCCGTGCCATTAGTCCAATCTCTGCACCTGGCAAATGGGTGTACAGGACGGCACCGCAGTAGCCAGCCTGAACGCCACAGTGGCGTGCTGCACGCTTCTAACGACACGTACCGCGCAAGGGTGCTTTGTGGGCTGTGTGAGTGCTGACTACGGCCACCAGCCACGTCACTGGATGAGTCGCTGGACAAGAACCACACTCGGGCCACATCTCCCCACCCCCGGAGCTGCTGGCTCCTGGTCCCAGAGACATCGACTCCGCTCCTCCCTGGGGGCTCTGCTCTCACCCTGCCGGCATAGTGGATGATGCAGAAATCGGCCTTGTCCTTCAGCTGCTTGGGCTTCTGGAACTTGGGGTGGGTGCCCTGCTCCTGCACAACCTTCTCCACGAAGCTCTTGTCGGTGGCTTTGGGGAACCAGCACTCCTCATCCAGCAGGGCCAGGATGCCAGGGGGGCCTGCCTGGAAGAAACACAGCGTTGGCACAGGTGAGCCCATCCCACCTGTGCGGCGAGCCAAAGCCTCTGTGTCAGAATCCCGCAGGGGTGGGCGGTGCTCTCCCCCATAGGAAAACACTCAGTTCGAGAGTTCTAGTTTAAAAAGAAACCTCTGGGATCCAGGCTGTGGCTGAGACATCTTTACCAAGCAGCCATCACAGCGGTTCTCCAGTGTCAGTGAATGCGCTAGCGAACCCCCTGCTGGGGTGGACGAGAAGTGCGGATCCATCGACCTGCCCAGAGAGCCTGGCGCCGGGTGTGCTGGGGTTTGCCCAGGAGGCCGCCCTCAACAGCATCATATCCTGTCCTGCCACTGGAGACGCCACTCCACGTGCTGCGTCTGCGCAACTCAACGATGAAACAGAGCGCTTGGGAGGAGCCCCATGAGGAAGAGAAAGAGTCCCAGAGACCCACAGCCTTATGTACACTGAACTTGTAGGACAAGAAAGCAGGTTCAGTCATTGCAGAGAGACTAACAAAACTTGAAACCAGGTGGGCTCTTGTTAAATGGAAAGTTCAATTGATAAAAGAAAAACCTCAGCACAAAAGCGAATTGTTGCAAACTGAACAAACTTTGTCCTGGGCCTGATTACTGTTTCTACGTAACTCTGATGTATGCACATTCAGTTAGTTCAGGCCTCCAGGAAGAACGTGAGTTCAGTGAATTTAACTATAGTCAAGAGATAACCCAGAAAAAGAAATAGCTCGGGCTTCGTTACAGAGTGCGCGCCCCCCACACCTGAAGCACAAACAGGTGGCCCCGTGTCTACCTGGCCAGAGTTTTAAACGTGAATTGCTTGGAAAAGGGGAAAGGCTTTCTAGCTACAACCATTCTCAAACAGCTAATGCTGGGGACAGAAGCTCCAGTGCTGTGCTGGTCCCGACAGGGACAGGCCAAGCTGCAGTACGTGCACCCGGGGACAGCATTCGACACCCAGGCTCTGCACAATCCCAAGCTATAGTGAAAGCGTCTGGGGATAGAACCTTACTACGTAAACGCATGGCTGCTTCTTTAAGACGAAGATGCTTATTGAACCCCCCCTCAGGTGGATGCTGGGTGGTCTTCTGGGACTGAAGACAGGATGCTTGGGCCCCGGCCGCATCCCCACTCGGTCAGCTGGGCTGGGCTCAGCTGCAGCTGCCGCCCAGAGCGTCTCCTCTGAGGGAGGCACCCAGGCCTCCCAGGCACAGGATCTACGCCTGCAGGCTTAGTCCTCCAGGTGGCACCGACAGGAAGAGGAGCTAGATACCTCCACCACCAGCACAGAGCAGCAGGGGAGGAGCAGGTGCCCCGAGGGACTGGCCAGAGGCAGTCTGCAGTCAGAGCAAGCTTGGCTCTTACTGGCTTCTCGATGAGGTCGATGCAGGGCTGCAAGTCGAGGCCGAAGTCGATGAAGTTCCACTCGATGCCCTCGCGCTGGTACTCCTCCTGCTCCAGGATGAACATGGTGTGGTTGAAGAGCTGCTGCAGCTTCTCGTTGGTGTAGTTGATGCAGAGCTGCTCGAAGGAGTTCAGCTGCAGGGAGGGAGATAATGTCAGGGGACGCCGACCCTGTACTAAGAGGCCATGAGCCCCTTGAGAAGGACGGTAGGGCAGGGAGCGAGGGAGGGCCTCCCTAGGCACCTCAGTCTGCTGTCTTTACAGCGTGGATGGCTCTGGGCCTGGCCTTACCACACCTGGCAGTGGGTGTCCTTTGCTTTCTAGGGCCAGGGACCTCTCTAGCAGTCTCATACAGCCTTTTCAGAATGATGTTTTAAAATGCATCAAATAGACTACAAAGGAAAGATTTTTTTTTTTTTTTTTTTTTTTTGAGACAGAGTCTCGCTCTATTGCTCCAGCTACAGTGCCGTGGTGTCAGCCTAGCTCATAGCAACCTCAAACTCCTGGGCTCAGGCGATCCTCCTGGCTCAGCCTCCCGAGTAGCTGGGACTACAGGCATGAGCCACCATGCCCGGCTTATTTTTTCTATATATTTTTAGTTGTCCAGCTAATTTCTTTCTATTTTTTTAGTAGAGACAGGGTCTTGCTCTTGCTCAGGCTGGTCTCGAACTCCTGAGCTCAAACAATCCGCCCGCCTCAGCCTCCCAAAGTGCTAGGATGACAGGCATGAGCCACTGCCAGGAAAGAAGTTATGTTGAAACATAATTACCAAAATATTGTGACAGAGAAAATACTTGGTGCTTCTTTATCAATAAGAACGAATTTTGTTAACAAAAACTTCCAAAATTGTGAGGTAGAGAGGAATGTAAATGACACTGCCAGATCTCCCCAACAACTGGAAGGTGATATGAAAATATCTGACTTCCGCTGGTGACAGATCACAAGCACTGGGAATAAAATTGTGGTGTGTGTAGTACGCCCAATTCGCAATTGAAAAAAATGCATGATTTCAATGAGAGGTTAGTGAAAAATTAAGATGTAATTTTTTCCCCCATCTAGAGTTCATGGCTCCCCTGAAACCTACTATGGACCCCAGGTTAGGAACCTCTAATCTACTGCAATTACCAGTTTTTTCTACTAGACCTCAGAGTCTTCATGGGCAGGGACACTGTCTGGTACCAACGCTTAGTAAGTATCTGCTGGAAGAGTGGATACGAAGCACCTGCCCATGAAGCCTCCAAGAACATGACCCAAACGGCCCCACTCTCTCCAGCGTTTCTGGCTGAAAATGGAAAGTCTCTTTCAATACACCCAACTGAAGTCTCCATGCAAAGGAGATGGCAACTCCGACCGCTGCGGGACCCCGGGAAAGAGGATTCCTAGCCAAGGAGAGGCGGCCAAGAGGCCAGGGAGGTGGCGAGGTGGGTTACAGAGGTGAGGCTCACATCGAAGATCTCGAAGCCGGCGATGTCCAGGATCCCGATGAACGAGGCGCCCTGTCTCTTGGTCTTGTCCAGAGCTTTGTTGATGCGCAGCACCAGCCAGCGGAACATGCGCTCGTACGTGGCCTTGGCCAAGGCCTCGATGGCAAAGTCAGCCTGGGGGACACGCCGGGGGACCGAGCGTCAGGCACAAGGAGTCTTAAAACCCTCATGCCCTTTGCCCTCATAATTTCACTTTTGGGGCCCTCCCCCAAAGAAACAGCCCAAAATATGGGTGGGGGAAGCATTTCATGCACAAATACATACATCGCAGCGTCATACATGATGAAGAAAAGTTGGAGGAGCCTAAATATCCAACAATATGGGCATGATAAACTTAGAAATTTGCAAAAACCTTTTCATAATAAGATGAGAACACATTAAAGTATTTACAGAAGTAATAAGATGCCCAATGCTCAGACGGGAAACTGTACAAAAGGAAAAAGAAAAAAAAGGAAAAAAAAGATGTGTAGGATCTGCTTCAAAATAATGCAACTGGGGGAAGAGGGAAGGTAAGAGCAAGGTTGAACCGAGAAGAGCCATGAATTAGTAAGCGCTGACGCTGCCTACGTGATAAGGACACACAGAGCTCTGCATGCCCCTCTCTCTACTTTGTTTTGTATGTTTGAAAAACTCCATGATAAAAAGCCACAGTGACAACTAAGTTTAAAAAAAAAAGCCTTGCAAGAAATAATCATCATTGGTTAGAACTATGGCAATTCTTTTCTTGACTTTTCTGTATTTTCTTAAGAGTTCATGTCGCATTACTTTTTGTAATGAAAAAATAAAGGTTCTTCCTTAATTATTAGGGAAACAAACAGTTGGCAATAATTATGCACACTGTCCTTTGAAAACAATGTTCCTGTCTCTCAGTACTGGCTCTGCACAGAAGCATGCTTAGGCTGTCAGCCACCCAGCGTGGGGGACAGTGGGTGGTACCCTTAGGAGAAGTTTTTAAGAAATGGGACTAGTACCTTAAAAACCCCATGACCAGCACCATGGCAAAGACTAGAAATCCCAGCAGAGGGGGACAGTGGTCTGCACTGGGAGTGACCTCAGCTCCTGGTGAAGGCAGGCACACTTGTCTGGCACAACTGAGCAAAGACTCCTGTTCATCTCTCACCACGTGCAGCAAGACAGCAGGTGGTGGAGAAATAGCCGCTTGGCACAGGCTCAAGGATGGTGGGTGCCGCCACCCTGGCAGCAGGAGTCAGGCTACAGAGACGTCAAGTTCTGACTTTATACCAGACAGGATGTGCCTCCATCTTCAACGGACAATCAGTCTAAATACTGCCTCGATGTAAAGTAGCAGATGCAGCCTAAACCTGGCAATTCCTAGGTGTGCAGACGTGGGCACGTCACTAACCCTCTCTAGGGCCAGCCTCCTTGTGTTCTAGAGGGGGTTGTCCTCCAGCTACTGCGAGGGCTGCAGGATGGGCCCACGTAAAAGTGCCTGACAGTGGATGGCCCAGAACGGCCTTGAACTGTGCCACTGTGGGATGCTCGCCGAGGAGGCAGCCGACTTCCCGGCCACAGAGGACCCAGGGGACATACCTGCTCTTTAGTCTGTGCCTTCTGGACGTAATCCCGTCCCACCTTGATGCGTGGGGTGAGGATGCCTCTGGTGAAATCAGTCACGTTGATACCCAAGAGATGGGACACCTTTTGGGCGGCTAATATTTTTCACAGTAAAGAAGGGAGGGGCAACAAGTTTTAATTAGACCCAAGGGAATGAGTCCCTCTGCCCACCCTGGGAGCAGGAGGAAGAAAGCCGTGGTGCTGACTGAGCACTCACTACCAGGACACCTGAACCCCGGCCCTTCCTGAGCAGGGCCATGAAGCCCCTGTGCCCCGTCAGACTCCGTGGCACCGTGTAGGCCGGAGGGCACGGCAGCCTCCACCTCCACCAGGCCCAAAGGGCAGGGAGGGACGCGTCCCAACCAGAGGCCCCAGCACGGCTTCCGCTGCGCACCCTGGGCCACGTACTTCACAGCGTACATGGGGCCCCTACCCAAAAACAGGGCTGGGCGGAGGCAGGCCCACCCAGTGCAGGGGGACACAACAGCACACAGTCCCTCAGGAGTGTCCCTTACAATCCCCACATGCGTGTGCTAAATCCTTTCGAGACCCTAAGGAGGGCATGTGAAGATTGAATAACTCCGATGAAATCTTTCCGTGTTATTAAGAAAAAGGAGAGGAAGACTAAATAACTTAAATGAGGTCAGCTGCAGTGACTCAAGGAAATAGGAGTGGCTGAGTCAGATGCAGTAAGGACATCACTTCACGATCCTAACTAATGGTTTGGTCTCGGAACAAATGAGGGAGTCCTGGTCTACGTGATCATGAGTTTTTCTAACTCACACTGATACGTACTCAGTGAGAAAAAGCAGGGTCATGTCTATGTGTATTTTACATCTGCACAAAAAATGCCCAATGATACACAGCTATAAACACACCTGACATTAAAAAGAGAAGAGCATCTGTACTTTCTGCAAGACTTTTTCCCCTGAGCAAATCCGTGTCCCGTGCCCGCATTTCCCATGAGGCCCCGGGTGTACCTGTGTTGTCGGGCATGGATGCCTGGTCGGTGTTCCGCTCCTTTTTGAAGACGATATTGCCGAGCTGAAGGACCCCTGAGATGACCCGCAGCATGCCTTTGGGGTGCAACAAAGCCACTCAGAAGCAGACAAGGGCTAGGACAAGCCCCCTGAGTGGGGGTGGGCACCCGCCCAGGGATCCCTAAGCAAGACAAGCCAGGGACCCGCACTTCCTGGGGCCACCGGGCAGCCAGGTCTTGGTCTAATGGCACATGGCGGGCCCAGCCATCCTAGGGGGCCCACCCCTTCTCTGTCTCCCAGGCCTCTCGCAGACGTCGGCTTGGGCAGCCTTTGCTCAGACATGAGCTCTGTCGACACTCCTAACACTTCTAAAGCCAGACCAAGGCCATGCCTCCAGCCCAGGGGTCCGCGACTGCTTTTGTCACTCAGGATTTACTGGCCTGTTCACTCACGTACTGCCTATGGCTGAGCAGAGGGGGCGCCGACCCCAACCCCCACTCTACTCCAAAGCAGACACAGCTGGAGAACAGGGCACACTGTCCCCACCCTCCATCTTTCCACAGACTACAGCCTCAAGCAGGCCGAGGACACACGGCCCTCTTCACCCTCCCTCTGGGGAGCCGAGAAGACACAGGCAGGCTCCACACTGCCATGCAACACCCAGCCTCTCCCAGGCTCCACTGAGACACAGTACGAATACTCTACTTTCAGCGAATGGCAAGGGCCACAGCACGGACCCAGACCTGGCTGTCAACAGGTGTCCTTGTCCCCTTCTGCGTAAATGCCTGTAGTGCCACTGGGAACAAATAACCCTGAAGCTCACACCTGAGGTTCCATTGTCCCACACATGGAAGACCCTCCTCGTGTCCTCTAGGGGGGCTCCCCGAGAGTCAGAGCCCACAGGAAGCTCTCCCCAGGCCTGCCAGCCGCCCCACTGCCCCGAGGTCTCGACCAGCCCCTGACCCCCAGGAGGGCCAGCCCGTACCCATCTGCTCCTCTTCTGGGATGCCCATGATCCTCATGGCCTCCATGGTCTCCTGGAACATGTCCTTGTCCTGCTGCCCAGGGATGGTGACGTGCCCGTTGGACAGGAAGCGGTACTTGTTGTACGGCTCCAGCAGGAGATCGGCTGTCGGGTGGAGGGTGAGGGTGGGCCGTGAGGGGTTGAAGGCACAGGCTCCAGCCAGCACTGTGACCGCAGAGGTTTGGGAGACTGGGAAACAGCCCCTGAGCCCAGAGCCACCCTGGAAGTAGCCAGGACCCTGACTTTCCCTAGCGCGTGAGCCTCCGACACCTGGCACAGAAGAGCACCAGGGCCCGTGATTTGCAGCTCTGCAGGCGACCCGCTTATCTTTCCTCTGGCATGCTCAGAAACAGAAGCCCAAGACCTCAGGGTGGCCCGGAGAACAGCAGCCATTCACACCTGTCCTGCCCCAACCCCAGGTCAAAGTTTTCACTTCCCAAGTGGCACGAGTGCCCCATTCTGGCGGGAGATGCGGCACCCGGCCGTCCTAGTGTCAGGCTGCAGGCCGGCTACTCACTCTTCAGGTGCTCCCCGGCCCCAGACAGGAGATAGTAGAAGATGTGGAAGGTCCGTTCGTCCTTGGCCTGGCGGATAGCACGAGATTTCTCCAAAAGATCTTCACGGACGTTAAGGAGCCACACCAGCTGGAGGGAGAGGAACCCATCCATTTCCTCTCCGCTCCGTCAAAAGGAACCGAACGTCACCAGGAAGAAAGCATGGCACGAAACGGCAAAACAAAGCTGAAGCAAACTGCCTTGGTTCTGACCTTCGAGGGCCACCGCTTGTCTGACAGAAGGGCTCACTCCCTTGGGAGCCCTGTCTGTTTGGAGGGTCTCCTCCGTGCAGGTGAATGGAGATTAGAACCTCACACAGCAAGGGCTGCAACGCCACCCACGCGCCACCCTCTGGGATCCACACTGGGCGATTTTCAACAGTTCCATCTCATTCTAAGTAGAACTTTGTCTTTCCAGCAAAGAAAACCCTAAACTCTGCACTGGGTTTTCAGTGAGCTTATCCTGGTAGTCACCCGACTCCACACAGGCCCACACGGGGGAAAGTACTGGAATCAGGAAGCAGTTCATTCTCTGTGGAGGTTACCCCCTCCCCTCCAGAACCAGAATTCTTATCCCACAAACCACAAGGATACAGGTCTCAATGTTGGCTCCGACGATGTAGCCATTGACATCAAAGTTGATGCGAATGAATTTGCCCTAAGAAAAGACAGGTAAGGAATCTGAGTCTCCGCCTTAGGGAGCAAGGAGGCCAGAGCCTCCATCCCTACCTCAGGTGGGGACATCCTGGAGGGAGAAAACCAAGAGGCAGTGCCTTGTGCCAGGCCAGGGTCCCGTGCACCCACACTGCACGGGCACTCAGCACTCGGGGGCCACAGTGCCTGAAGCCGGGAGCTGGGCGCCCGGAACAAGCCGAGTTCATGCCCAGGTTCCTCCAGAGGGAAAGGAGGGGCGGTCAGTTGTCTGAAGTGCTCCTCACTGCTTCACCTGGCCCTGGGCACTGACTGGCTACAGGTGACAGCAGGACACCCCTGGGGCACTGGCAGGTAACTCCTGGCTCCCTCACTGGCTTTTTTCTACCTTTTACGAGGGAGGCTGAAGAAGCCATGTGTGGCCACCTTCCTTAAGGGGGGGAGCGCAGGTGTCCACTGATAGAATCTGATCCAGCCCACTGCACGCAACAGGACAGGCAGCACCAAGTGTAGACCGTCCTCATTTTTTGAGGGGAGAGGACCAGGCAGAAGGCAGTTTGTGCCAGAGCTCTAGGCAGGGGAAGGGCCCTCCATCCCGAGAGCCGCAGCACGGCATGCGCTACTCACGAAGCGTGAGGAGTTGTCGTTCTTCACGGTCTTGGCGTTCCCGAAGGCCTCCAGGATGGGGTTGGCCTGCAGCAGCTGCCGCTCCAGCTCACCCTGCAAGGAATCCAGAGAAACAGTGAAGGCCGGGCAGGGGCCTGGGCTGCTGAGACTGTCCTGCCAGGAAGGGGGACAGTGGCAGCGCCGTGTCAGCAGGCCCAAAGTGCCACGAATGGCCCTTCCAGCTGGGTTCCGACGGTGCCACGCCAGCCTCAGTCAGGCCCCTCTGTCACAGTGCGACCTTCTCGCCAGGCCTTTGGAAACCTTGACCAGTTTGAACTTACTTCCATGGCCTAGAGAGGGAAAGCAGGACACTCGAAACTCCCTTGGCTCCAGGAACCTGGCACTAGTGGCCCAGAGCCAGCCCTGCCGGACTCGTTTGAAAGCAGCAGGTGAACTGAGAGCAGAGGTGGTGGCACAGTCTTTCTCTGGGACAGCGTCTCCATCCTGTGGACACTCGCCTCTCACCACCCCTCCCCTGCCCCTCATCCCCAGGTTGTTTTTTCTTTTCACAGGAGAAGGAAACGAGGAAATCAGGTCCATGAAAGACAGAGGCAGTGTGTGTCCCAGTAAACACTTCACTTTCTGTTCCGGCCTCTGCCATGCCACCCCCTAAACCTACCCCCACCATGGCAGGTGAGGGACACATGATCAACAGAATCACTTCAGTTCCTAGCTACTTATTGATAATGTCAATAAAATCCCGCTGGCAGATGAACGGTGCTCTGTGGTTGACGAAAGGCACCCTAATGCCTTCTTATCTGTGGTCCTCACCACATTTGGGGAGGCAGGATAGAGTGGCCCCATTTCACAGAAGAGGGAGCTCAGGTTGAGGGAGGGGGAAGGGTCTGCCCAAGGTCACCCAGGTATCAACCAGCAAAGTGGGTGGTCACATTCAAGTCTCCTACCCAACCCTGGTCAGCCAATGCTACGTCCCCCCACCTTGCCCCGCCCCATGTGGGAGCTCTACTGTCAGGTCAGAGCGGCTCAGAGGTCAGAGTAGCCATCACCCTCCCCAGCAGGCCAGGGGACAACTAACACTGGCTGAGGAAAATAGGGACCACCTCCTGAATGCCTGGGGACCCTCTGGGGGCAAGATCATCACGCAAGTGCCAGGCGAGGTTTTGTATCTCTTAGCAAGGCTGGAGTCAAGCCAGGATATCACGTGAATACAGTTGCCCACGAGTGATGAAAAGGAAAATCGGCAGTAGCAGGAGCTCCCAGGACAGTCGTGAACTCCAACCATCTGGGCACACCTGTCTACACAGCCAGGCTGGAAGCCCACCACAGACCACGGGGACCAGCAGAGCCTCCTCCTAGGCCAGGGCTTCTCCTACACATGTGAAGGCGTCACTCTGGTGCCCTGACTCTGAAGGAGGGCAGAGGGCCAGGCCAAGGGGCAGGGTCAAGCCCACAGAGCAGGCGCTACATGTGTGCTTGGCACAGTGGTAACGGGATGCCAGGCTCCCACCCACAGGCCTCGGGCGGGCCTGGGCAGTCAGCCGAGGCAGCCCACAGAGCCAGATTTGGATGCGAGCTTCTCCCCACCCAGCAAAACGTTCGTCTCAAAGCACAGGCCTGGCTGCCAGGCGGGGCGAGCACTCCCGTTCCCGCAGACGGAAGGGAGCATGGCCCCCCGAGCCTGTGCCCGCCCTGGCGTGGAGGCAAAGCTAAGGCCTCTGTTTGGGGCCAACGCTGTTGCTGTGGAAAGCTGGACGGCCTGGCCAACTCGGGAGCAACTGCTCTGGATTCCAGAGCCGAGTCCCTGCTGACAACGGTGATGACTACCCTACGGGCTTTTCTAATTGACACTGACATGGGCACAGGAGAGACTTTTATTTTTCAATGAAATTTGCATAATGTGCAATGACTGAATGCTCATGAGGCTTAGGATTACCTGTCTGGTTTTTGAAGGGCCTCTAGTGCATAGAAAACGTGGTCGGGGGGGCTGGGGGGGCGGGTGTCCAAGGTCACTGTTCACACTGCGGACGTCTACCTGGAAAGTCCCTTCGCCCAAGCTCTGCTTCGCCAACCTGCAGCCCTGGCCAAGCCTGACCTCCTCACTGCAAGGCAAGGTTGGGACACCCTGTCTGGTGGCCCTGGGATAACCAGCTTGGCCACTATAAGCGAGAGAGAGCACGCTCACTCCCAGAGGGTGCCACGGCAGGCCTCCAAACATTAGCCTGGCAAACTGAGTTCAAGACTGCTTTGTGTCTCAGCTGTGTGTGGAAAATCACAATACAGCTTCAGGCAAGGAAATGAACCAAACTGGACAACGGTCGTTCACACTGAGGGCCCAGGCAGTGATCTGAAGCCGGGCGTAACCTGTGTAATCACTCTAGCTGGACTCAGAGCCAGGGACAGGGTGCCCACCATAGACCATGTCTGGACGACTTTGCTCCCACTATCACCCCCACCCTGCCGTCTTCGCTGAGTGCTGGGGGCCCGCCTTCCCCTCTATGGCTGGAGCCCCAGACATAGGCGCAGGGGCCTGTTTTACTGCTCTCTGTGGTCCTGTCTCCTGTCCTCCAGGGCAGGGACTCCAATGTTCCCCCCCAAGAACTAATCACACACTAGGCATTCAATAAATAGTTGGGAAATGGATTTTACTGCAAATTCAGAGGTGGAAAACCACAGCTAGAGAAGTCCTAACCTCACAGCTCTGTTTTTAAAATAGGCCTCCTAAAAAGAATGGAAAATGGGGGATGGGGGGAGAGAGAGAAAAAGAAATTTTATTAGTTTCTAAATATAACTCCTGACGCCCCACGGAAAAAGATTGCGAATGTCTTGAGAAGCTTGGCACGTGGAAAGTTACTTTTGGTTCGATTCCAGAAGACTGTACTCATTAGGACATCTGCAGGACGCACCCCAGATCTGCATGCAGAGACTCACGCCCCTACTTACTTAGGAACGCTGCACACAGCACGCCAAGGAGGTGGAGCCACGAGAGGGGCAGTTCCCCTGGTGGCTTCAAGGGACACCACTGGCACTTAAGGGAAGTTTAAGAGTGTGTGCTTCAGAGAAAGAGAGAGAGCACCCCCCAGTCATGCTTAAGACTGAACCCCCAACATCCGAAACACTCCAACGTGAGACCTGCCCAGCATTGCTTCCGACCGGCACGGCGGTGGCAGGGGAGGGTGGCCAGCCATCAGCATTGGTCTGGACGGCTGACCGTGTGGGGCTCCAGGAGAGCGAGTCCCCTTCCACCGTGCCGAGGTCAGGGCTCTGCATAGGGCATGACAGCTGTCATGCGCTGTGGGGAAATCTGGGCATGACCAGAGGTTCTGAGAAAAGCTAGGTGGCGAGGCCCATCCCCATTCTGCAGGAGCCATCATTTCAGAGTGCACAAGAGGTCACTGTGTGTCACACCTGCCCCTCCTCCCAAGACAGTGAGCTAAGCCTACAAGAAGGGTTCTAGCTGCAGAAAGTGACAACGGTGTGTGGTGAAAAGCTGCTCAGAACGAGATACAGACTCCAAGGGCACACGATGGGCAGAACACGCATTCCCGGTGCAGAACGTGCAGCAAACGTGCAGCTCACCTAGCCAGGACGCTGCTGGGTCCCACCACAATCCACCAAGAGGGAGAGGGAAAAAAACGGAAGTGAGACGACTTTCCAACTGCACTTTCTCTCTTCCCTGGGGGGCTGTCCACCCAGAGGCATTTCAACAGCAGGGAAAAGAAACGGATTCAAACAGTCCTGCCGAGACCTTGCAAGCCTCCATCAACTTGAGAACCCAGTCTCGGAGTCTCTCTTCCAGCCTCGCCACGCCAGGCCAGCCAGGCCACGCAGCACTGCAAACGCCAAGAGTGCTGCTGTGCAAACCCCGATGTCTCCAGTTTCTGTAGCAGCTCAGAGGGTTGGGCGGCCAAGGGCAGGGTGGGCTTGTACCGCAGGCCACTCCCAAGATGGCTAAGCTGTCACATCCACCAAGGGGGCCCAGCTTCTGCTTCATTCCCCAAAGCACGTGAAGCCACGATCATTAAGAGCTCTTCCTCCATCACCCCCGCCAAGGGCCGGCAAGCGGCAGCACTCACCTGGTCCTTTTTGCTCTTGTGTGAGGAGGCCACATGAGCCAGATACTGGATGACTTTCTTGGTGTTCTCCGTCTTGCCAGCTCCAGATTCGCCCCTGCCAAGAGAGTCAAGGAAACCCTGGGGTTAGATGTGGCCCAGTCCTCGAACCCCGTCTCTCCTCACTGCTCTACTGCCTCCCATCTGCCATTCTTTTTTTGGTGCCCCTGGGGGACCCAACACCAGCTAGCAGAAAAAGGGACAGCCAAATAAATGCTGAGTTCTGGAATCCTCCTTAGTCCATTTCCCATGGCTCTCCAGGGGCTGGACAAGGGTAAACTTACATCCACTGCTGCCCTGGTCACTTGGCAGCCTTCAGATTCAAATGTTTTAGGAATCAGCTTTAGGCAGCTGTTGACTTAGGGGTCAAAGGCCCTTATACATGTTCCTTTGAAAGGTCACTTGAAGGAATGTTCTGTACCATTAACTCGCTTGGCAAGGGAGCTTATTGATCTCTATGTTAAGGTCAGAGGGTAAGAAGCCCCAGTGTCTACTAAGTCCAGGTAAAGAAAGCCATCATTCAGACCGGAAGGAGTGCCATCCGCTCAGGAGTTAGGGAGAGGCCACCGGTCCCCAGCCCTGCTTTGCTGAGACGATGCTTGGCCTTCCTCTGCCATGAACCCCACCCCCACAAGCCTCCCACTGGCTCCTCTGAGGGAGGCCAATTAATTCTTTGGTCTTGAAATCAAGTTCATCTGTCCTGTGGGACCACTGAGTAGTCAACACACAAGCCTGAGTCCTGTCCCTTGGGGAAGTGGAGGAGGGACCTTTGGCCTGGGACTGGAACGCCTCAACCAAGCTTTTGGTAGGAGTCCTCCAGCATAAGAACAGCTCGGGGGTGACACAAACCGCCACCTGGGCGGAGAAACACTTACGTGCACAAAATGGACTGATCTTCTCGATCTGAAAGAAACGAAGGGGACATCAGATTAACTCCTGCCACATACAAAAGCCTCCCCTGCCCCTGGCTCCCAAGAGCTGCCCACTTCCCAGACGAGAAGCACAAAGCTTCAGGCGGGGCCCTCACAGCCAACACAGGCTGACCGGCCGCCGCCCTCTGAGGAGCACCTGCAGGTGGCAGTGTCGCTGGGCAGCTGTTCCTGCCTCCCAGGAGCTCAGAATGCCCACCCCGCTGCCCACCCCACCCTGATAAAGCCAGAGCTAGGTCTGCATCTCCCACCTTGCAGAAAGCCAACGTGTGGAAAGCTCCAGGAGTCTGCTTACCGGGAGCTGGGGCGGGCCTGCCCTGCGTGCTCACACCAGGGGGGTGAGGCTGCTAGAAACAAGCCCTGTGGCAGCAGCGGGAGCACTGTTTACGAGGCTGGGGGACGGCCCTGGGTAAGACGCTCACAGAGTGGGAGACCCGGGACAGGTGCTCAGCTTTTGCTGAGCCCCAGCCCCCCCTTCCCAGCGTGGGATGAGAATACACGCCGACAACACGTGTGAACACACTGGCATGGTGTCTAGCAACTGATATCAAGTTTAGAGGCAGCTTGGAAACAATGACAGCGTCTGACGAGTGTCTGTGACAACTTGCTCTCTAGGCCCGTGTGTTGGGAACGTTCGGCAGCCATCCCCAGCGCTGTGAACCACTCTCAGGCAAGGCTATAAACACGCACCCTCCTTGGGTGCGGGAGGAGCAGCAATGCCCACCCTTTGAAAGTGAAGTGTGGCGGAAATGCTTTCAGGCATCCTGGCTAATGCAGGTCAGTCCTGGGTGTCCAATCTGAAGCAATAGCTGAAAATACAAACTCATTTTCTTCCCTTTTTATTCCACCCCATCTAACAGCCCCTGAAGTCAAGTTGGCCTGAGGCCAGGATCAGGCTACTTACTTACTCATGCCTGAGCTGCAGTGAGGTATTTAATTCTGAGTCTCAGTTCTGCATTCACAAAGTGGGTACCCGCCTAACCCCTCACAGTATTATTTTGAAAAATGGAAACAACGCATTAGGCAATCCACTTCTCCATCAGCCAGGAAGGACGTGTCGAGGTTGATATCCCTTTCAAGGACAGAAACTGCCACGGCTTCCAGTGCTGTGACAAAGCCTCAGATGGTGGCCTTTTGGCCAGGCACCTGCAATTTCATACTGTTGGAGCATTCGCTGTATCCTGGGCATTGCAGCTTTCTATAAATTTGCTGTGGCTGAACCAAGAAAGAAGGTACATGCAGATTTCTACAAAAGGTATGACTCCGTGAAAAGATTCTGAGGAGATGAGGAAGGCTGGTATCTTTCAGAGTGCAAAGTGATTTTGGAATAGAAAGAATTTATTTGGGTTGAAGTACAAAGCAGTTTATCACTGACCTGGGTTCCTGAACTATGAAACACAAATATGTGGGCTAAGGAATAGTTTCTCTTGATAAATAAACAATTAACAAACACTGTGTGGGGGGGGAGAAGAACAACACATAAATGGACCTGACGCGGCCCCGTGTAAGTAGAGTGAGCTCCACGAGTGGCTGTTGTCTATTTGCTTCTCACAGGGGGACACCGTGATGGGTGGTCGTGGCACTATCAGGCCAGGGGAGCACCTGTAGCTGCTGACACAGTATCAGTACTGGGTAGAAACACGGATGTTGGTGATGTGTGAAGGGCTTGCTCCATGGCTCACAGCGCCTGGTCAGGGCCATGCATGACTAGGCACTGGGAGAATGACTCATGGTTTTCTGCATGGCCTGAGGAGATGGATTTACTGCTCGGCACTAGTAGACACCGACCAGCTAGGTCACCAGCCCTTCCTAAAGTGAGCTGTCTAGCGAGCCTGGCCTCCGCAGCACATGGCCTGGGCGCTGACTACCATCTCTTCTCCCATCTGGTGGTCATTTGGTGAGAAAGAGGGAGTCCCGACAGAAAGAAGAAAAAACAAACCCCACAACCAACAAAAGTGGCAGCTGCCCCTGCCCTCAGCCCCAGCCCCAGCGCCCAGGAAGTATCAGTGGGGTGGGGTGCAGAGAGGGATGCAGATACACCCACACCCTGCTCTCAGGATGAGGATGCTCAGGGGCCAGGCCCTCAGGGAATCCTGCCCCCGCCTTGTCTTGCAAGACAGAGTCCGTCAAGGCTGCACACAAGGACCGAGATCAGCCCTCAATACGACAGACGGGAAGACAGAAGGGAAGGAGGCGCCAGGAACTACAGACTGGGGAACATCTCTTGCTCCCTAACGACGGCGTGGCAACCGATAAGGGCGTGGAACAAACATTTTTGTCCTCCCAGGCCTCCCTGCCCCCACCACAGCTCCCGCGGTCTACCCCAGCTGCGGGCGTGTTTACACATCAGCCCACAGCAGGCAAGAATGTACCTGCACGTGCTGGCAAGTCCTGAGCAGCAACGGCCCACGCTACCATAAAAGGAAACATTCCCATCCCTTCCAGAGGAACCGTTTTCCCAGGGCGGTCCAGGCCCAGTCCCTGGGATGGCTGGAATTCCTCTAATTGTGTGAGGGCGAGTCAGAGGCTTTGACGCTAAACAACAGGAAGCACACTTGTGGGCATGCACACAGTGACAGACACAGCTGTACATGGGTATGTGTGCACAGAGACACAGGCAGCTGTGCTTACACACAGTCACACAGGGATAAAGGTGGGCACAGGCACGTGCACCCAGAAACACACACATGCACATATAGGCATGTGAACAGACATGTATGCACTGATACATACACAGATGTGCACATTCATGCACACAAGGCTCACAGCCGTACATGCACTCACAGGTCATGTACACACACGTGTGCAAACACAGGCACCCAAGGCACATCTACTGACACACATATGTAGACACATACATGTACACAGAGCTGCACACACGGACACATGCACAGGCACACTCAGAGGCCTGCACACACTCCACAGCCTGAAATCCCAGAGGCAAACTCATTAACCAACTTCCATCCACCCCACCACCGTCCCAGGTGTTCGACCTCCAGTTTCTAGAGCTGGGTCACCACTGTAGACACAGCCCGAGCACACCTTAAAGCAATCCTAATGTGCTTTGCCAGAAACATTCATCTGGGCAAATGATTTTAGAAAGGCAAGCTGCTGGGGGGCCTCCCTCATTTCCTCACCTCTTGCCCCACCACTCAGCACCCCAAGTCCACCTGCCTCGAGTGCATCACACCGTGGCCCGTACACCCAGGGAGGTCTTTCCACACCCCCGCAGGTTCTGGTCTGTCATCTTGTGTGGCCTCCAATAACCTGACAAGGCGGATGAGCACGTCTCGTCATCCCTGTTCTGCACAAATCTCTTCTCACAGCAGCTCTTCCGACTTATTTCTGATCCCAGAAGCATCTCTCTTTGGTGGTGGGGTGGTTAGAACCCTCAGCAACCAGAAGGGTGACTTAGTTTACTCTGCCAACCCGCCACCACATGCACCCTCCTGGCGGGGACCCTCCCTGGCACTCACCCCCTCAACCCTTCCTCACGCTGTCATCTGACACTCAGAGTCCAGCCCTATCCACTCGTTCTTGGCTCAAGTCCTTATTTGGGCCCACATGGACTGAAGGCTTATTTGAAAACGCCCTTCCTTCCTCTGCACCAGAGGGGACCCAGGACCTAGAGGGTGCACAGCCACCCGGGACAACCCTCTTCTGGGACACGGGCTCTCTGCCAGCGGAAGGCCTAGCCTACTGCGGACTCCTAAACCCCTGACGCCAGTCCCCTCTTGGTGGGGGTGGGGCAGAGACAGGATTATGAGTCACTCTGCAGTGGTTTTCAGATTTTCAAAAAAGGAGCAGCAGCCTTTCCTCGGATAAAATCTTCCCAAATCCCTGAGCAAGGAACAGTGGGGGTGGAAACAGGGTTCCTCAGAGCACAGTTTGACAACCACTGATCCATATGCATTTGGAGCCACTGGCTGCAAGCTCTAGTGCCCTGGGCTCCGCTCTTGGCCCTGCACTTTGGCCTGGCCCCCTGACCTCTCTGGGCACAAGAAGAGCTGCTCTGAGGACAGAAGGCAACTGCTGCATGCACTGTCCTTAACTGCCACTCCCCCGACCTCTCCACTGAGCACCTCCCAGCACCACAGGGCTTTTCATAAGTTACACAGTCAGGAAGCAGGCCATTCCCTCCTGGATTTTATTTTGAATCTGAAATGTCCTGAGGCCAGGCCCATGTGGTGAGGTCACTCGAGCTGATGTGGCCATCCAGCCTGGACAGGTGTTTCCAGCCAGCTCAGAAGGCCTGGCTCAGGCCAGAGGCAGGGGAACCTGACCGCAGGTATTTCACCCCAGGTACAGACTTCTGCTGGGGGCCTTATCACTCACTTCCTCTGTAAGAGGAGAGCTGCGGCTCATTCTTGTCCATAAAAGGCCACGAGGCTCACACAACGGTGACATCAGCCCTACAGGAAATACAGAGGAAGGGGGCCTGGTTCACCAGCAGCCACTGCCGGGGCTGACTCATCGCACGCTCCCAAGCTCACGCCTCACTGAGGTTCCAGCGTGGAGCTGCTCTCTGGAGCTTCCCCTGGAAGAGCACCCTGCCCTGCCTGTGGGACCCCGTCTTTAGGTGCACCAGGTTTCTTAAGAACTGACTGACAAGCAGGCATATGCCAAGAAAGAAAGAAAAGGAAGGGCATGGGTTGGGAGCCATGCCTGCGTGGGACAAGACTGATGGGATGACACATGACAAGCAGGCCTGAAACTTTCCACCACTAAGAGGTCTTCTGCTCTCACGGAAGTTCCAGAGCAGCCCCTGGGGGTGGCTCACTGTGTACAGTGACCTCTGCCCCAAGTTGCCTGGGCCAGGCGTCTCAGGCTGCCCTGTGCAGACTCCTGGATTCCAGAGTCACTTGTCCCTGAGATCCTCTTGTGGACAGCATCTGGGTCTAGTTGGCCAAAGTGCAAAGCAGTTAGAAAAGTACACAACCTGTGGGCATCAAGCTCGGAACTCAGTGACTGGCAAGGCCTTGGAAAGTATCTAGTTCAATCATCTCGGCCTGGAGATCAGAGTCCTTCCCCAGACTCCTTTCACCAACAGCGCCCACAGGCGGGGCACTTGGTACCACCCGCAGGCCTACCTAGATGCTACAAAGAAAGGGCTGTCAACAACCTCATGGTAGCTTGTCTGAAGCCTCCCCACGGCCAGCCTAATTCACAAGCTTGGGTTAGAAGCTCTTGGGAGGCAAACAGAGAGGTGAGAAAAAGCAGGTGCAAAGTAAGGCTTCGCACCCGCAGAGCAGGGAGGCTTGTGTGTTGGAGCTCCCTGGCTCTTGCAGTCAGCCAGGGAGAAGGAAGCCCCTGCCACGGCTCCTAAGCACACAATGTGGTGGCTTGCAAATGTGCACTCCAGGGCACGAAGGTAGGCCCAGACCAAGGAGTTGCCGGCTCAGCAGCGATCCAAGCCAGAAACCAGTTCGACTTGGGCCAGGCCTCCGCCCACAGCCCCTGTGCTTCCCGAGGCAGGACCTTGGTTTGAACTTGCTGAGGAGGCCCAAGTCCCCAGCAACAGGAGGCAGAGAACGGTCACCCTCTCCCACCAGGCACCCTGGACAACTGTGAAGAAGCTCAAGGGACTGCTCCTAACCGTCACTATGTCAGAGAGCAAGCCAGGCCCCAAACAGGCCTTCTTTTGGCCAAAATGCTTTATGAGAACACAGGCAAGTTCCCAGAACACAGGCAAACCTTCTAGAAACACCAGTACTGGCTGTCGATCCACCTCTCCTGTGGGTGGGGCTGGGAGAAAGAAAAAAGAAAGTTCTCCTTGTGGTGTTGATACAAGGGCAGCTCTAACAGGTTGATCAGGCTGGAAGGAAATTCAAAAGCCACATGTGCTTGCTGACTGCCCACAGCAAAGGCCACCAGGACACTCCAAGATACTCCAAGGGCTCTGACACTCTGAGGTCAGGCTGCTGGCTCTTACCCAACGTTCCCCTTGGGAGAAGGAAAGACAGAGCCCAAGGGGCCTTGGCGGAATCCCACAGAGAGGAACAGGCCCGGTTCGTAGTCCTGCAGAGGGCTGAGCTCTTGGGGAGGGAGCAAGGGGAGAACAGGAGAGAAGGACAACAGGACGCACGCAGGGAGTGGGACAGACACAGCCAAGCAATGCTCCCGACAAACCTGGCTCCCTCTGGAGCACAAAGAACCTACAAAGAGAAAGACTGGCCACGTCAAGCTTGAGAACGCCAGGGACACAAACAGTAACAGCACAGGAAGATGCTTCCTGAAGAACCCAGAGGCTCCAGTTGCCTTGGAGAAGGAGCGAGCGGTCCACTGAAAGGCACGTAGGCGGCTCTGGGGCCCGAATTTGCTCCTGGAACACAACTCACACTTCCCTTCCTTCCCACATAGTCCCTGTCGTACCTGAGAACGGGCTCACGTTGGACAGACAAGATCTCTGTGAAGAGTCACAACACCCAGCAGGAACAATGTCCTGAGGCCCTATCGGCACTGTTTAGGCACCGTCGGACAAACGTCCTCAAGTTACAGAGGCCACACGGGCCGAAAGCCTTGGTCAGACTGAACGAATCTCACAGAAGCCAGTCACGGAATGCCACTTTCAATACCTGCAGACTTTCAGCTCATTCATCTCTCTTTAATTTTAGGGAATTATTTTTCTTATCTACTGATAGCTCAATTCCAAAAATCAGTAGGTTAAGGAAAGCAAGCCTCTTTTCCAAACACGTCACTGTTCAGCCCTGACACGCTGGGACACAGTGCGACTGCAAGCCCAGAGCCAGAACTTGAGGGAGCAGGAGAAACAGGCCAGTGAGTGGCACTCTGGGCAGCTCGAGAGGAACTCTGCCTCTCTTTGCAAGGCAAGGAGGCCAAAAGCACAAAGTGGCTTAGTGATTAGGGATTTTACAGGTGAGCTTTTGTTGTTTGTCTGTTGAGGGAGTAACAAAAAAACATTGGGCCAAATTTTCAACCACCGCCAAAGTTTCAGGTTCCAAGAGGCCACTTCCTTCTTATCTGCCACTCAGCTGGCCCAGAGCCAAGCACAGCAGGCCTGCTGGGTTGGATTGAAAAAAAAGGCAAGCCTAAAACGGAATCCTTGAAAAGGATCCATTTACCGCAGATTCCTCTTCTTCTAGAGAGGAGACTTTTCTAGAAACGAGACTGGCAAGCAGGACCACATGATAATGAAGCAGCCTCACGCTGGGGCCGGACTGTCCTCCTGGGCAGGACTGAGCAGCTGGATCAGCGGGAGGAGGGCGCCTGCCTGCTGGAGCACCTCTCCGGCCCTGGCCGCATAGTGGGCACACACACCACTTCAGCGCTGCAGGACACCTGACCCAGAGCAAGCACCACGCTCTCCTGCAGCCCCGGCGAGGCCCCGGCGGCCCGAGGCCTGCGTGCTGCACGGACAAGACCAGACAAGCTGGAAACCATGTCTGCTATCACACGGCTGCAGGGAAAGGCGGCTGTGACAAGTCACTTCCTGTGCCTGGACTCTCGGGGAGTCTCTCTGAGGAGGTTAAAATGCCGGCGTGGAAGAGGCACTTGGTTATCACCTCCATCATGCAAGCAGGGGGTGTGGACGTGAGGCATGAGCCTTCTGCGGAAGGCTGGGGCAGTTCAGTCACGAAACTGTTTTCAGACTCCCAGTGCCACCTTTTAACAGGCACTTATCCCAGGCCAGGCATCGTACGTACAGCGTCTCAGTTCTTACCATGATGCTGCCAAGCAAGTTTTACAAAGCCCAAGAGGCAGACAAGAAAACGAAGGCCCAGAGGAAGTTAACTTGCTCTAGCCAGGTCACAGTCAGGAAGTGAAAAGGCCAGATTCCTGCTCAAGCCAGCCCAACCCCCGCCTCTCCTCCACACCACACTTCCTCTTGTTCACAAGGCCCGTTTCCCCTAAAGCCAAGGCTCAGGGAGGCCCAGCAGACCCTTTTTGGTGGCAGATAGCAGTGCCTGGCGCCTGGCGCCCCTCCTACTCCTGCATGTGGACTCTCACTCTCACCTTGATGTGATTTACCTGCCTCTGGGAACTAGACCGCAGCCTCCCCAGGCAGGGCCGCGCCTGCTGTCACTGTGCCCTCTGCAGAGTGCTCGGGGATAAGAATGTGCACAGGCACAGAGCACGGCCCTCCCTGTGAGCCCACACCGCCTCCCGGGCACACACGGACCCACAGGGCCACTCCCGCAGACAGCAGGGGCCTTTATGTGCCCACGCCTGGCAGGCTCGCAGCCTCCTGGCCACACACTCCTGCTTCAGCAGAGTCACCCTCTGCGGCTTCTGCTGCTCTGGCTCCTCAGGCGCCCGTCCTGGTGACTCCGTGCAAAACCGCGCTTTACTGCACCCTTGAAGCATTGCCCAAGCCTCTGACAAACACGGCCTTTTCCTCAGGAAAACCTTGGAAAGCAGATGGTTCCATGGGAGTGACAACTAGCAGGGCACGGAGAGTGTGGACAGGGGAAGGGAGGGCCTCTCCTCCTCCTCATCTCCACCCAACCACCAAGCCAGACAGAACTCCTTCAAGGACTGGCCAGAGAGAATGAGGGGTGCCAGCACCCCAGGGGGCCAGTGCCCGGGGTGTGGGCACCAGGACGGGGAATCTGGAGACCCCGGCTTCTGGGACTGGCTCTCTGCAGGCCTGTGGACAGGTCAGCTAACATAGCGGGGCCTGTCCCTTTGCCTGTGAGTGAGAACAGCTGTGCTCAGACGTGAAGACAGCACAGAAACTCTACCCTCCACCGTTTACCCAGAAAGGTTAGTCAAACACCAAGAGGAATGTGGACACTCACCGGGCACTTTGAGCAACCACTTGGGGACCAGCCACTTCTGGCTCAGCTTCCGCTGAGAACCAGCTTGGGGGTGGGCACAGAGCAAATGGTTTAGTAGCTCTCAACTTGCCAGGTCAGGTGAGGCTGAGAATGAAAGCTGACCCTGCTGCTGCTCCCTGGGAGATGCTGAGCGCTCATTAACATACCAGAACATTCCAAGGGCATTTACCAGAAGGAGCTTTTTCTGCTCTTGTTGGGGAGGTAACTGGGCTCAAGGCAAATTCTCCACCCGGCCAGTTGCCCTGTGAGAGCCACACACCTCCCACAGCGGGAGACCATGGAGGGCCTGACCCCAGAGGAAGCCAGGAGCTCCCACACCTTTTATAGACAATGGACAGCCGGGCAGCTGAGCAACTTCTGCCTTAACTTCCCAGGCGGCCCCTTGTACCCGCGCTGGATCACACACCCCAGCCCCCCTTAAAGTGGGTAGCTGCCTAGCAAGGGCCAGCAACACAAAATCTACACTCTCACGATCCTCCAGACCTCAGACAGCTCAAAGCCTTCAGTGCTGTCGTAGCATCCTAAGGAACGGTCCAATCCCCAGGGCAGGAAGACCTAGGAACGGCTATGACAACAAATTAGCCAAATAGGAAAGCCAGGGTCGGGAGGGTGAACCGACCATGTCACCGCAACTTTAATTAAACCCAAGGCTGGGGATTAAAACAACAAACGAAACTGTCTATAGACACACACCTGCTGCCACCCACCAGGATCCGACCTCCACAGTGCCCGTGCCGACCACCCCAGGCCTCATAGCCACATCTTCCGCAAACTCCCAGGACGCCTGACACCTGCTGCTGCTGGCACCAGGCATAGGCAGCAGCGTGTCCTGTTATGTGGCCGTGGCCACAGATGTCTGTCTGCAAACATGTCTCGTCTCCCCACCTGGACTGCCAGGGCATCCAGGGGCAGGATAATGTCCAGCCACTTGGCATCGTGGCATTTTCGAACACTTATCTCTACGGCCTAAGCCAAGGCACCTTGCCCGTGCCGTGGCAGGCAGCACTGACCCATCCCAGCATCCCCGAGCACTGAGTCTCAAGTCCT
This sequence comes from Lepilemur ruficaudatus, assembly GCA_963574885.1. Classification (NCBI taxonomy): domain Eukaryota; kingdom Metazoa; phylum Chordata; class Mammalia; order Primates; family Lepilemuridae; genus Lepilemur; species Lepilemur ruficaudatus. The sequence continues at coordinate 52,676 of CAUYRT010033056.1, forward strand.
TGCCAGCACAAGGCTCCAGGCAGCCACTACCAGTCTGTCAGAAGCAGCACTCAGAGTAAAACCAAGCTGCAATGCTTAGTCCGGTGCTTCTTAACTGGCGGTAAGCCCCCTCCCCTGCAGGGGACATTTGGTGGCAATGTCTGACAACACCTTTTGTTGTCACAACCAGAGAGGGAAGGTACCACTGGCATCTGGTGAGTAGAGGCCAGGATGCTGTGACATCCTTTAGTGCTCAGGACAACTCCTCCCCACCCCCAGCAGAGAGTCGTCCAGCCCCAAATGTCACTAGAGCCAAGTGTGAGAAACCCTGGCTTAGCCTGACAATAGGTACAGTGACAAATAATTTATCATCCCAACTGGGACGCTTCTGAAAGTGCAAGAGAGCACCACTAACACTCCCTGTGAGACACAAGCACAGATCAGGACTGCCCAGGCAAAGCAGAGCACTGGACAGGGACAGAGACAGAGGGAGGTCTCCAGGAAGGGTCAAAGAGCTCACCTCATAAAAGTCCCCAAAGCCACCAACTACCCTGCTTGGCAGAATAAATGCTAGTACATCATAAGCCACAGTCAGCTCAGGAAGGAAACCTTTGTCTAGCTCTTGTTTAAAGAAAAACCAGGAAAGGAACCATCTGGCCATGGCTTTTAAGATGTGAGTGGCAGAGAACAAACCTGTTTCCCGAAAAGCCAGGTGGGCGGCATGTGCTAAGACTCTGCTCCAAAAGAGAGGAGCAAATTTTAACTCCTGCAGACCCTGGGGCTCCACTGGCAATACCTTAGGGCAAGAGCCAGACTTCTCCTGGAAACTATCTTGGTTAGTGAACCACCTTGTCAGAACATGGGCAACCTCTGTTACTGACTTCCTCCCTGCCTCAAGAACAAGAAACCTACTGCTAATTGCTTCGCAGGTCAACTGTGTACGAGAAGAAGGAAATTTGTGATAGTTTGGAAACATCCTTAGTCCATCAACATGGGAGCTAAAGAGCTGCAAGTTCAACGCTAAGCAGGAGGCAAAGTGGCACGCGCTCAGGTCGAGGGTTAGGAAACACGTGGCCCCAACCCCTGCACAGAACATTAAAAAGAAGGCCCCCAAAACTTAGGTTGCCCATGCCCGTAAATGCGTTTCCTATCCCCAGTCTCCAAAAGATAAAAATGCCCACCCACTTGCCTTCATAATTTGGGGCAGCTCCTTAGTTCTGTCGAGGCTGTTCTGTCACAGCCAAGACAAAGGAAAGCGCCAGCTCTCTGCATGTGCCCTTTTTCCTAATTATTTCCAACCTATGGAGCTTTCAGACCACCCCCAGATTTTTTTTGTTGTTGAACACATAAAAATTGAACGAATCTCAAAAAAAAAAAAAAAAAAAAAATTGAACGAATCTCTTGGAGAAGTCCCACAGGGTAAGTAAAGAAAGTCTGAAAGTCCAGTCCCAAGGATGCTACCTCTTGGAGCCATGCCTCCCACCATGACATTCCTCTTGTCACAATGGCTTGCCCAGAAGTAAAAAAAGCCCACCTGCTAGATTACTGCCTACGTCCTGGGTCCCAGTGTGGGAACACGCTCTTACTCAGTAGTGCAGATCTCAGGAAGACTCCAGAGTACATCTCTTGCACTAGGCCAATTAAGAAAACCAGGGGAAAACTCACTCGTAACCTCTAGAGACAAAACTCAGACTGCTCTGGAATCTTCCCCCACGCTGCCGCTGTTAGCTCTGTGAAACAGACGTCCTCCTTCAAAGCTAAAGGGCTGACTTCCTCGAGGAGTTTGGATAGACATGAACCTAAGCCAGAGGCTGTGCCAAACGTGCACATCCTGTATCATTCATCAAGCTTCACAGTGAGACACCTCTCTACAGCCCTGCGCATATGCGGCGAGACAGACCCGCATGCTGCCACTTTAAACCACTAAACAATGAACAAAGTTATGAACGCAACAAGATTCATTACCACTGCCTAGACCGACTACGAAGTTTAGAGAACAAAGGAGGTATATGTGATAGGATGTAGAAAACCACTATCAATACAAGATTGAAGGCCGTGCGAGGTGGCTCACGCCTGTAATCCTAGCACTCTGGGAGGCCGAGGCGGGAGGATTGCTTAAGGTCAGGAGTTCAAAACCAGCCTGAGCAAGAGCGAGACCCCGTCTCTACTAAAAATAGAAAGAAATTAATTGGCCAACAAAAATATATAGAAAAAATTAGCTGGGCATTGTGGCGTATGCCTGTAGTCCCAGCTACTCGGGAGGCTGAGGCAGAAGGATTGCTTGAGCCCAGGAGCTTGAGGTTGCTGTGAGTTAGGCTGACGCCACGGCACTCTAGCCCGGGCAACAGAGTGAAACTCTGTCTCAAAAAAAAAAAAAAAAAAAATACAAGATTGAAGAACACAGCCCTGCCTAAAGTTCGGTCTGAGTTAGGATTACTTATGCTAAGTTCTGAGGATATAAAAGAAACATGAGCCCTGTGTGCATCCAGGGAAAAAACACAAATGTGTAAATACCTAAGTCAAATGAAGTACTACCAGGGCTCTGATGCAAGTATCTAGACCAGCTCTTCCCCCTGGAGAGCATAATGCTTCAGTCGTGTATTTAAAAGAAGACTAGGGCCTTGCTAGGCATTGTGGGCAGATGGAGCAGGTATGGTGGACTGAGGCAGAACGAGCTTTTAGAGAAAAGGAAGGAGTTCCACACAGCCAGGAAACTGGGGAGGTAGGCAGGAGGGGAATTGTAAAGGGTGCTGAATGCTGCCGGCAAGTCTGAGTGTACCTCTGGGGCAACAAGGAGCCTTTTTACACAAGATTTCATGGGTTTGATGAGATTTCCATTCTAGAAAAATGACCAGCTGGTGGAAGCAGAGAAAAAGGGCTCTGTTAAGAGTGATGGTTCAGAGGCCATAACAACAGTGCAGGCAAAAAATTGTGGACGTTTGAACTAAGGCCAGGGCCAAGGGGCAGAAAGAGGGGGAAGAGGGTCGGAAGTATGAAAAGAGAACAGACCTACAGGAAGTGCTGACTGCCTTGGGAACTGGGGTGAGGGGAAGAAGACAGTGTAAGATGAGCCAGGTTCCAGGCTTGGGAGACTGGGTGGACGGAGAAATGGCAGCACAGAAGAGGCGGCTGGGAGCAAGTGGCTGGCAGTACTCAGGTGACAATGTCAATCCTCAGCTGGGAAGTGGTGGCAGAAGCCCCTTGAGTGGCTGAGGCCACCATCCAGAGGAACACCCAGAGTGAGAGGACAGGGGCTGTGGTGAGACCTTGAGGGGCACCGTATGCAGGGCAGGGGGAGCAACAGGAGATGTGCAAGTGGGGTGGGGGAGGGGGTGAGAGTAGGCGACCAGAGAGGGCCTTGGGAAGGAAAGGCTCTCAGAAGGGAGCGCTCAAGATTGTCCAATGCTGGGGAGGGTAGGAACTCACGAGCACCACAGATTTAGCAATACTCAAGCAGTGGGTGACCTCTGTCAGCCAGTCTGAAGGCGGCGTGGGCCTGGGAGGTGGGAATGGAGGCAGTGAGCAGAGGCCAGTCTGAATGGGATGCAGAAGCCAGGGGGACTCTGTGTCTGCTTTGCTAAAGATGGGAAAACTCAAGCACGTTTCCAGATCATGGGGCAGGAGCGAGAGAGGAAGAGAGAAAAAACATGGAGGAAAGGGAGTAACTGGTAGAAGAGGCCCAGAAGACAGAAGAGAGGACTGGCACAAAACCTTTCGATAAGAAATTGGAAAAAATATGGCCGGGTGCGGTGGCTCACGCCTGTAATCCTAGCACTCTGGGAGGCCGAGGCGGGAGGATCGCTGAAGGTCAGGAGTTCGAAACCAGCCTGAGCAAGAGCGAGACCCCGTCTCTACTAAAAATAGAAAGAAATTAATTGGACAACTAAAAATATATAGAAAAAATTAGCTGGGCATGGTGGCACATGCCTGTAGTCCCAGCTACTTGGGAGGCTGAGGCAGAAGGACTGCTTGAGCCCATGAGTTTGAGGTTGCTGTGAGCTAGGCTGAC